>CAJFCP010000131.1:839324-861809 GCA_904066005.1 Synergus itoensis | reverse complement strand
TATCCAGATATTCAGGTTGACTATCTTAGAAGGCTGTCCTATAGTTGACCCTCCAGATGAGCGATTTGACCCTCCAGTTTTCTCTGTGAGGGATTCGAGGAATTTCAAGCATGCGATATATTCATGTGCAACACCTTTATAATCATAGTTAAGGAAATATTTCTATTAAAAAACTCTAATGCTTTCAATTTCGTGACGACCTGTGATGCTGCTATTTCTAATGTAAGTATTTCTGAATGTATAAAATAAAATTATAATAAGGATAGTAAGGTTTAAGGTAAAAGAATAAAGTCAACAGGCTTTCCTTAAAACTTATACGAACGCCACTTAATTTGACCTTTGGACAGTCATGACCTACTTTGAATAATATTTACTGTTCAATTACCATCGAGGATATTTTTACTCTTAAAATGTTGCTATTTTTAGTGGTGAAGATATCAAATTATTCACGATTTCAGGAAAAGAAAATTAATAACTTGAATATATTAAAACTCATTCCTATTACACTTTTTACCTCATCTCAAACAGAAAATTGTTGAAAATTCTCTAATTATTGAAAATTTATTGATTTTATTTAAGTCACTTTTCGCAAATGATCAACAATATTAAAAGCTTAAAAAGGGAATTCGTACATTTACTCTCGATTGAGGAAGAATACATTATGGGACATTTCCCAAAATCAAGTCAGTGGCAAATAATCTTTTGCCTAGAAGTAATTTAGAATTCAAAATTAAACAACGCTCAACCCTAGGCAACTGCGATAATGTTCTCACTTTATTGAATTACTCAATTATACGCCCACCAAAGTTTAGTGCTGAGGAGAATATATTAAATATAGAAATTGGTTTTCCTATTGTTTGTAAATGACAACACAATAGTGTCTGTTGGGAAATTTACACTCTCGAATTAAAGAAATTACTTTGGAAAGTAATACACATAAAAGTAATTACTTTAATGCATTCCATTTTATCAATTTAATTCTAACTTTAAAAATGAGACCATTTACATGATGCTATATGTACATTACATTAATTTATTTACGAAATTCTATGACTGCATTTGCAAGTACAAAAATCTATGACATAACAAATTTCATGGTAGAGTGCACAATAGAAATGTAGATTCGTTGTGCAGGCCATTTTTCTCGGTAGTACGTGTAAAATAGAAAGAGGTATTAATTAACCCTTCAGATCGAGCATTGTTCGCACCCCGTATTGTGAAACGATGCCTTGAAATCCAACGTTTATTTTATCTTACGTTTACGTAAAGCATTCTGAAACAGATTGGATCATTCGATTAGTTTTTAAAACCATTTATAATCGCTTTTAAATCTCCGATTAAATCTCTTGTTTCTTTTCATAAAGTTGATAATAAATTATTATATAATAGTTCATTAAAATTAAAAAAAATTTTTTTTAAATATTAAATTTTAAGTCATTGATCCAAAATTGATTGATTTTAAAGCATTCGAAGGCATTTTGACCTACAATAAACTGGTTGATAATGAAAATCATGTCACATTTGCCAAACTCCACTCTTCTTTTTTTTAAACAGAAAATATCATTCTGTTGCTCCATAATAAAGAATTGATTACAGGTTGCGTTTTGAACGGATATCAGAACAGATGCATTGTTGAACTGGTATACTTCCTTCAATGAAAGTTGACAAGTTGTATTGAAATTTGAAAAGTTCTCCTTCTTCCTCTTCTTTTATCTTGAAAGTCACTCTCTGCTTCTACATACAAAAGATATTCAGAGCGGATCTCATAAAAATAGTATCTCATACTTCCGTATTGATGTTAAAATCAGACTATCATAAATGGCGAATAGCGAGAAGGGCCGCGGGGTCAATTGAAAAATCAGTATCAATAATTATTTTATGCACTATTTGATGAATATCGTTTTGAAAGCCTGAAGGGATTGGAAGCCTATTGAATACCCATACAAAAATTCAGTTTTATATATGTAAATTTTCATTATTAAATTTAGTGTTGGACATCGATATGAAAAATTCATGGCTCGTTCAAGCTCGTTTGATCATGAAGTGTTCTCATTTTCGAGTATTATATTTTGCTTTCATCAACTTATCTCATTACGCGGAACTCATTGTTATGAAGTGAGATTTAAAAAAAAATGAGAATCGTTCTCCTTATTGATCATTGCTCGTATATTTCTCTCTCAAATCCAACACTAATCATATTATTAATAGAGCTAACAATATATATTATGTATATCAAAACCTGGAAGCATATGTCCATCAGAGTAAAGCTTCTATTTTCTAAAAATTGATGGATAAAATTGACCAGGAAGTGTGAATATATCTCAATTTTGCAAAACATTATAATCAGATGAAGGCTTTTACTTTTCAAGAGCGAGGGTATGAGCAACAAGTACTTCATCCTGTGATAAGCTGAAGGGAAAAATCACATGTGTTGAGGTAAGTTGTCTATGTTTTATATTGTATGTTACAGGTGCGCATCGATGATGAACGAACGCAGGATTCGTCGCTTTCGCAGTACAGGGCTAGGTCGAGTTTGCAGGCGTCTATATAAAAGCGCTCTCGCGACGCATCGACGTCACAAGCCGGTTGTACATTGCTCGGTGAGGACCCTTGGAACATCCGATCCTGGTCAACTCAATGAACCAGTTCCACTTTTAATGGCAACATTTTCTCACTAAACAGTGATCTTCCAACGAAGATAAAACAAAAGAGAAAAAAGGGAAGAAGAAGTAGCGTTGAAGTGGAAGTACCAAGAGAGAGAGAGAGAAGGTTCAACTGCGAAAAAGACATCTGAAGACTAAAATTCAGTTCATTTTACTATAAATATATCAAAACAAGCAAATCAAGATCCAATCACGATCAATCTTCCTTTCTTCAATTCACAATTAATCTTCTTCAATTCGAATCGCGGGTTATAATATCGATTTTATGATCGAATTTTAAAAAGTACAACTCATTTAACTTTCTTCATCGGGAGTATTGCTGAAGTTTCTGCAATTTTCAGTGCAAAAGGAGATTAGGAGATCAAAAGGAAAGATTTATAGACAAGTAAGTGAAGTTTGTAAATTTTAATTTTGTGATTGTTTTCATTGAGTATTTTTGAATGAACCGATATTCAGTAACTCCATTTTCTTAACTTAAGAATTATTAAGAGAACCATTTTAAGGCCTCAAAAGTATTACAGTACTTAAATTGATTCATGCAATTATTTCCTGATTAAACTCTACTTTAAACTTTCCTCAGCTTGGCTATTAAGAACTTCAATATTCATGGCATCTTAATTCTAAATCAATCCCAAAATAACATTAAATATTCTCCTATTTTCTTTTTCTTCTTAAAAAGCGGGGAAGTAACAAAAAATAACAAAGTGAAACCCCTAATTAATCAAAAATGGATTCTTTCTCTTCCTCAATTTTTTCATAATTGATTAATGATTCATTGAGCGGCGGTTGAAAACTTTATGGTGAATTGTGAAACTCCATATGCAGGACATTTCAAGTATAAGCACTTTGGACCTAATTGATGAGTGCATTATCAGTGTTCGTGTGAGAGAAAAAATAAGAGTGGACCATTTAAAAACCTTACGAAGCAGTTTCCACCCATTTAAAACCAGATTTCAATGTTTAATTTCTGAGCAAAATCCCTTCATCAGATTTTTTCTTAATAAATTTTTTCATCTGAGACGCAATGCAAATGTGGGAAAAGACCATTTGCAACAATCTAAATGCTAATTTCAGAGATTTAAATATAAACGAAGATATTTTACTTCTTGATGAATCTTACATTACAATTTATTTAATCGAAAATTCAATTTTAACGCATTTATATTGGTTATTTAAAAATTGTCTGTCTTAATTTTTTACCCACAAAGTATTTTAAACTAAATAATAAATAAAATAAAATTTCAGAAACTTTCCAATATCAATATTGACAAAATTCAGATAGACATAATCATTTATATATTTTATTAAATATTCGGAAGAAGATATTGTGAAGATCACTTTTATTTTCAATTATGCGATTAATATACTTTTTCATACGGACTATTTAAAAATAGTTTTGATATTCTTCTTTTTGAAAGAAAGCTTTTCGAGTTGAAATTTCCCTATTTTTCCCAATTTCAAAATAGGGAAATTTCAACACGAATTAGTACATAAAAATAATCCAGAAATAATGTTCTTCTTTTTCAAGCTCATTATTCTCTTATCTTATTTCTCCATTGAAAATAAATTATTGATCTTTTTACTCAAGCTAATTTTAAAATAAAGAAGAGTTGCACATATTACGTGATGCACTTTTTGTGTCATTTTAAACATCCCTACATGTTCCCCCAAAGGGTTAGAAAAAGGTGGCTACTCTATTACATAAAGAGCTTTGAACTGCTCGAGTATCTATAATAATCTTTATTATCACAACAAATCTCGAATATTAATTTATTTTTCTTTGCACGTAATATACATATAATACTATCAATACACAAATTTTTAATGTAATACAATGCTTAATTTTGTAGAAATTTCTTCCTTATTTGAATATTATCTTAATGGTTTCGTCTTTTTATGTACTAATTCTAGTTTTCATCAGTTTTCTATTAATAATTTGTCCCCTATTCTATGCTCATTGCTTAATATTCAAATGATACAACATTTTAAACTTGATGAATCATACATTGAGGAATCACAGGAATTCATTCGAAGATGACTCGAAAAAAATAAATTCTATACCAAAAAGTGTGGGAAGTAAACCACTGTGACCTATTTCTTTGTAAATGAATGCACTAAACGAATAATAATCAAATTTTCGATGTATTTAGTCATTTAGAAAATGATTATGTCTTTCATATCACAAATAAATAAATTTTGCAAAGCTGAACTGTATACACTTTTATGAAATTATAACATAATATTAAAATAATTTAAATAAGCACTCTAAAAAATATTCATAGTTGGAGAATATATTGATATACATAATTTCAATAATTATTTTTATTACCTTTTATAGACCTGAAAGAATACGGAACTCTTAAATTCCCTTTCCTTCGCTCATCCATCCCACTCAAATGGAGAGACTTTTTCTTAGATCGAAGTTAAAATTTGCAGCGTGATTCATAAGATATAATCCTACTTAATGTGACAAAAATACCACAGGTGGGATGAAATCCGTAAAATTAAAAGATTATCTTCTAGTATCACAAGTTTACGTCATTTCCTTTTCACCAATTAACAGATTGTCAGTGAATTCCAGAGGAAATCGGAACAGAAAACTTATAAAAATATTATATTTTCATGGTAGTCACGTGAAGTGACAGTGGACATTTATTTGGCTTGTGGAATTTCACAATAATAAATTCTTCAAATTCTCAACTTTGTTTAAGTTTGTAGTTATCTTTAGACGTACAAAAATACTATGATAACTATTTTTATTGTCCGAAAAATTGTATTCATTTTGGGTCAAAATGAAAGCTTCTAAATTTACTTATATTTTTTAAAATTTCAAATCGTAATGACTTTAATTTCTTTTATTTTTAATTTAAACTTGAGTTTTTACTACTATTTTCAAATTAAATGTTTTCAAATTTTGTTTAGCTTCAAGAGCTCCTAAAATTAAGTTTATTTATAAACAAACGTAGTTTTAAAATCTTTTCGGTAAATTTTTTAAGAGGATTTAAATTTAATTTTGATGAATGTTGATAGAATGGAATTCTTTATTATTTTTCCTATTATTTCTATTTAAATAAACAAAACCTTTTTTCAAAGATTCATGCTGAAAAAAATAAAGGTAAAACAAATATGGAGCTCAAAAATGTAGGTGGAATTGGAAGCTTGAATTTATCAAGTAAATATAGTTGAACGTTCAAACGAGATTAATTGGAAAAGTTATTAATATTGTGTAAAAATTTGAATTCATAAGTATCGGATCTTTCGATAGCTCTCATTGAATTTATCACCCGCTTCTGATTAATTTCTATTTTCATGATTAGTTTTGTTTAAAAAAGAAAAAAAAATGAAGTAAAATTTGAGTTCAATTCAAAGCAGTTCTCTTGAGGAAGAAAACTTTTGAAAATCCGTTCACTATTCAGCCGGAAATTACAAAAGGATATATCAATACTTGATCATCAAAGTTTTGTTCCTCCTGTTTCCGACACACGTTAGAACAAAATAGGCGGGGTCTTCGATCAAAGACCCTTATTGTAAATATTACACTTTAAAATTTCTTAAAAATCGAAGAAAACACTTTGAAATCCCTTAAAATTCTTAGAAATTCTATGAAATTTCTGAAAATTCCAAGAAATACTATGAAATATTTTTTTCTAGTATTATATTAAACGCAGAATTTTTGCCTAACATAACAAGAAAATTTTTAACCAGAAGCATCTAGTAACTTTATCTAGAACTTTTTTTTGAGAGTATAAACAATAGTTATCAAAGTGTGATATTTTACGTACAAAAATATAAAAATTTGTATCTGATTTCTAACGTTTAAATTTACGAGCATACGTATGTAGAATCAATGTATATAAATTTCAAACATGCTGTATAGTTTTCAAACATATCTGCAATCTTTATGTTACATTGGAAAATGTAGTGTTTTGTATGACTTTTTTCTCAGAGGAGTAAAAAATTCGTTAAAATGTAGGTTGGAAGGTAGAACAGGAAAATTTGAAATTATTGGAATGAAATGCTCAATCAGTATTCAGAGCAGCTGCGAAAAAATTCATTACATCGACTTTATTTTATCCTATTTTTTAACAATTTCAGCGATGGAACTAATATTAATGATATATTTCGTAATTCTGATGATTGATAAATGTTTCCATAAAAAAACTATTAAAAAAGGAACATAAAACTATTGCCAGTTCTATTGATATAAAATCTGTTTTTATTCGAGGAAAGGATTTTCTTCAATTGATATTGATCTTTTGTAACTGCACTTCAATTTTATTTGAGGAACGTGAAATCCGAATCAGTACATTTTCCCATTTCAATTTAATGGGACCAAAGTATTTTGAGCCGCTTACTATTTTTTCACCAAAGAAGTGATATTATAAAATGTTGAATTTTTAGAAAATGTTCAATTATCTGACACGCATTCAGCAAAAAGGATATACCGAAAATATATGTGTGTATAAAAAAAAACGATAACTTCTTATATACGTAGCGTAAAAAAACTTTAATAAATGTTCAATTCCATTAAATACAAATTTTGTACTTATATAATAGAAGGTAAAGAGTAGTTGCTAATTTTATTTCACATGATCAAATATTCCCAATCAATTTGAATTAACAACACGTAGACACATTAGAAAACGGACGGACAGGAAGTGTGATGGAGCCTTTGCAGTTTCCGTCATTTTCTACGGAAGCGATCAAGAGTCAAAGGAAATGCGGAAGCTATCAGGGCCTTACCATTGCCCTCTCAATATTTATTGAATCTGTCCCTCTTATACCATCGGAGGCCAAAGAGAACACGTTCGTGAAGACTCTGAAGACGAGTATTGAGTTAGCCTTCTCTTCACTTCAATATCAAATGACTTCTCTTGATAAAAATCAATGGCTCCTATCGATATTTCATGACTCAATTCCAATGGGAACTATAAATTACTTTTTTCATCAGAATTCAAAAAAATGCGTGGGATAATTTTATGCTTTCAAATATTCTCTAGGCATACTTTCGGAAAGAAAAAAAAAGCTTAGAGGAAACTTGGATTCTCGAGATTCCATTTTGAGATCAAAGCCAGGCTTTTCCCTGGTGAAAATTCCCACAAGGTTTGCGTCACATTGTTCTATTTTGTTGCAAAACATCTTCGCCTTTTCATTTCCATTTGAACTTTAGTATAAGCTTTTTATATGTTAATTTTCTGAACCACCGAAATCATGAAAATGAGTATGAAATAAATGTATGAAAATAAAAAAGTAAGTACATAATGAAGAGATTAACTCAGTATTGAAGGAAAACATCAAAGAAAGGTGTATATATAAATACAGCCTGACATGTGATATGATTAGGTGAAAACACGAAACAAGATCGATGGAAGTTCTTTTCACGTTAGGAGAAATTCAAAGAATTCAGTTCTAATGGTAGGATTGAGTGATATTTGATGACCTCCATATCCCTAACTCCTAACTTTATCTCCTAGCTTGAAAAATATTTTTAAATTCTACAAAATTAAGTTAAAGAATAAAATAATCCTTTATTCTTAATACGCTATAAAATTGAATTACATTACCTAATAAACTTCCTTTCTTTCACTTGACGATAATTTGAAAAAGCAGACCTTTCAAGCTTTCAATGCTAGAGAGAAAATGACTATCGCAAAACGATGGAAATTTTACACTAATTGAAGTTTAATTTCTTATGTGCCCATATGGCAAGGTTTTATACATCCAGCTTAATTACCTTTTATCACGAACGGAGATACCTCGCAGTAAGAACAATTTCGTTTGTGATAATAATTAGTCGCACTATTGAAACTCAATACTGGCGAGATTTTATACATATATGTGATAAACTAGATATAACGAATATAAGCTCGTTCTAAATCTAAATAATGCACTGAGTGACATGATGTGGAAAAAAAAAATAAATCCCCCCTGTCAAACGTTGTCGAATGATGAATCTATCTGTATGGTAATGTGACATAAGGAAACAAGACAAATGTTTACGACGATCAGAAAAACTCGATGAAAAAATATGTCAGCGAAAGAAAGAAACAGTTGTTTGAAATTTGTAACATTATTTTATTTTTTAATCTGTGATGCAAATAGTTTTCGATGCCAAAGTTGCGATAAAATACAGCTATAAAATATATTTATAGATATCTAGATAAATGAATAATTTACCAGACTCTTACTGAAAAATATACTAAAATATATGCAGCTAATTAAAAAATGAAGAACTAGAGAAAGATATTGTAAATAAAGTACTCCTCAAAGCTTTTCTTGTGTATTTTAAATGTCAGTTTCTCAGATAAAAAAAGATTATTATCATTAAAGAAACTTTATTTAAGCTTGGAAGCAGGAATAAATGAAAGTCGGAATTTCCTCGGCATTTTTATATTTATTTTTTATATTTATTTTTATTTTTATTTTTATTTTTATTTTTATATACTTTCATGGACTATTACGAGCGGTTAAGAAAAATTGAAATAGGGCGAAAGCCTGCTCGCTCGAGGCTCCATCCTCGAAATGTTTCCCTCTCTTGAAATTGAAATCATCCTAGAATAAAAAATCTGACACGAAAAAAGGGAGGTTTTTCTGGAGAATTTTTGTGTGCTTCAAATTAATTCCTAGTTTCATTAACTCGAATTTTGCAATGAATATATAATACATACCTATATTTTATCCATAAATTCATTCGTAATTATATTTGTGATTCACGCAATTAATAAACGTAATTTTGTGGTTTTGACAGCTCATGTAAATTTAGATGTTAATTGATATGCTTTAATAAATTCTGTTCGTCAAAATAACGTTCTCATTCCCTTTGGCAAACTATGATTGTGCTGGTAGATAATTTTATGATACATTATTCAAGCATGTTATATTTAGATCATAGAATTTTATTTTTTATCTAAAAATAGAGATCTGGAACTTTGGCAACAATAGAAAAATTTAGCTTCAATTATATAAGAAGAAAAGTATTTAAATTGATAAAGAATTTTATTGTTGATTAAAGCATGAGCATCATCTTTCAGTAAATTAATTAGAGTCGAATTACTTTCCCAGAAATTAATTCGTGTAAATCAGTTGTTTCAGAACATCCTTAATAGCAGAGACAATTATAAATAATGATTTTAATATACATTGCGATATTTGCTATACGACATTGAGTAGCAAATGATCTGGCGGCACGAGAAATTATTTAACGGCATGCCTATATCTTCCTACGTGTACAATTCAACAAGTGCTCGATGTTTCCTACATTTGAATAACGGCGCAATTTTTTTTACAGAATACGCTAGATTAAACCTTTTTTTTATGTTTCCCGCGGAAGAATTATCAATAGTTCACATCCGTTTTACATTTTTTTCATATGAAAATGTTAAACTTTAAAAAGCAAAGGTTTTAAAACGCAATAATAAAAGCATATAATAAAAATTATAAAGCCTACGTTGGCTTTTGAATTGCGTGCAAAACAGTTTTAAATCATAATAGCTTTAAAATAATTTAAATAAATGTTTCCCTCATATTAGCAAACTTTTATCAGCACGAAAAATTTTTATCTCATACTTTCGCATAGATTTCAGGCAAAACTCATCAACTGGAAGGAATTTATCTATACCCAGGCAGAATTTTATGACGGTCTTTTCACTTGATAGTTAAGCATGTGTGCTTACGCAGGGATCAAGCAGAGTGGAAAAATCGTGAAACTATTCCATACCTTAGGTAGATTTAAGGGACACTATTTTATTACATTGCGATTGCCATTCATAATTTACAAAATAGAATACTTTTTAAACGTCGACGTATTTTCTTGAAGAAAATATAACGCTTTAACCTTCTTAGTTTACGACTCTCTGCCATTCCAGTAAAATACAATTTTCCGTTTATAAACTTCCAAGTATTTAAAAGAATAACTCTTCTGATTTAAAATTTATTCAGTTTTTGAACGATTCTAATGTTTTTTCTTCTTTTTGCAAATTAAAGATAAAAATCCGATATTACTCGACCATTACAACATAGCATTCATATTTTTCTTCCTTCAGAATTAATTAAGCGAAAATCGAAACATAATTTACCTCTTATTTCACTTAGATAATTCAGGTCACAAAGAAAATTGCAGAATTATCATTATAATGTTTGAAAAAAGAAAACAAAGGGTAATTAAGCACACTCTTATTATACTTCATTTTATAGAAAAAAATTCTTTGAAAAATCCTTTAAGTGTAAAGGAAAATGTGGTTATCACGTCTGAACATAAACTTCCTTTTCCACTGATCGGCTCCATTAACAATATTTCATATGTATTTTTAAATGCATGCCAGTGCATTAGAGAATTTCTCAACATTCATCAATCTTAACTATAGTATCGTTAAATGCAAAATATACGTTAAAAAATTTATTTTATATATGATATTTATTTATATAAAGGCAGAACTTGAATAAAATATAAGTACTCTGATATTGGCTGACGAAGCGAGTATTTATCTACTTAAATAAGCTAGAGTTATATGCACAAATCGATGTGAAAAGAATTTATAAACGGTTCACTGGTCCATACCTTTTAAATAAAATATTCCTTGCTTGGATAAGCGACTTCGAAACACAAATGAAGAAAGATCTACATTAAAAATTAAAATCAAAAAATATTTTTCTAAAGCATTTTATCAAACTCTTACAGGTGAAAAAACTTTTATTCGCAGGAAACATACCTATAATTTCTTTGCACAGAACTTTTCTAAAAAAAAATTAAGAAGATATTATTGGCAAATGAAAATAAATGATTCTAATACAGCTATCACTTCGCTTTTTCGCAATTTAATTTTCAGAGGAAATTACTAAAAATTGCCTTTATTGTTAAAAAGCACGAGCAGCTATCGTTGAAGTATAAAGTACGTACAAGAGAACATTGTTCACTTTAACCATATACCTTATTAACTACAGAATATCGCCTAGGGATCGCAATAAAAAAAAAAACTTCTGGGAAAAACAGAACTCCTACCTGAAAGAATGAAAAAGAATTTAAAGAGTTTCATTTGAATCAAAAAACAATAAGGAACTGAAGAGAAACATAAATAGTTACAGTAAAAAATTAATTCAATTCAATGAATCACTTTAAATTTCTTTATTATTATTAATTTATGAAGATGAAAAATGTATATAATAATCACGCAAGGCGGTAATTCTCATTCCTTCAAATATTGACATATATAACTATTATTATAGAAGAATTGTTATGGTACTTAAAAAGGTACTTATGTCCTCCCTCGAGAGAAGTTAAATTCACCTCCTTGACCCTTTGCTTATATACGTCACTAGGGTGCGATTCATACAGGTTGAAAATCAACGAGGAAAGGCCAGACTTGAGTATGATGAGATGACTTGATAGGCGAACACGTTAATGTTACGAAGGGTCGGTCTAGCGACCCTTTAGAGAAAAAAGTTTAATTCGAGAAAAAAATATGAAACATATAAGGTCTGGGAAAACTCACTCCTTTTCCTCTGAAAATCGAATTTCAGATATTTTTTTTGTCCATCAGTCAGTCTACTGAAAGGAACTTTGACCCAGGATCAATGAGGGTTTGCTTACTTTGACAAATTCGTACGCCTTATCCATAAGTTATAAGAGAATCGATTTATTATCTTTCAATATTCGTGTTCCATCTTCATTAAATTATAAACCTTTTAAAGGCATCTTGGAAAAATGATCTGAAACGCAAATACAGCTTGCAATTTATTTCTTTTTGAAATAAAAAACATTCTGATTCCAGTTTTAAAGTAAATTGTATAAATAAAATGATATAAATCTGTTATTAATTCTTCCATAAAGCTCTAATAAAAGAATTTTCTTCGAACGAGGAACGATCCAATTTCAAAATTCCATGACCCAGAATTTTAAAGAATCCAGTAATCAATTTTTCCTTTTATTTCAACTACCTCAAATCGATATTTATATTTTTTCCTGTTCTATAAATTAAAGAAAGACCTCGGTCACCTCGGTATTGTTTAAATTAACTTCAAAATGAACATAAATTGAAATAAGTAGATAAAGTTGTGTAAACTTTATCTGAGAATAAAGTTAAAATGATAAATCAAAGAGTCCATATACATAATCTCAAGAAGGAAGGCAATAACAAAAGTTAGCACAGAATATTTATGTACCTACACCTCGTGTCTGACAATAAAATGTATGCACTACTGCATTATTCTCCCTCTTTTCAAATGATATAGCATTTTTTTATTCTTGGTTATATTCACGTCAAGGCATATCAGAGATCATGCACTTTATGAACATAAAAATAAACCCAGAGAAAAAAAGAACTAAAATATTAGCCGGTAACTCATTATTTATTGCCACTGTACACTCAAAAAAAATTCTGGTTAAAATTACTAGATGCTTCTGGTTTAAAAATTTACACGTAAAAATGCAAGTCTTTTGAGAAGATATTGTTGAACATGAATAAGGAACAAATTTTACAAGCAATAGAGATACATAATTCAACGCGTCACGCAACGTCACTCGATATTAACGACAAATCATCTGACAGACCTACTCCAAAGACAAGTGTTTGCATACCGATTAACACTTATCCATTTAATTCGCATCTCCCTTGTCTCTTGAACTAATTTTATAATCTGCTTATTCATCTGAGAATATTTTCAATTTTCTAACATTATTATTTTAAAGGCAATTTCAAATGTCAAACGATTCGGAGTTTATAAATTAATTAACATTTTCAATGTAATAATACCAAAAGCTGTTCGCTTTGTCAGTTTAGGTACAGTTTACTTTGTAGTCGTTGGCCTTCTTTGTGCGCTAATCACTTTCTCAAATAACATGGTAATTCAAATCGACAGCTTTTGCAGCAAAAAGTTAAAAATTATATTTTTATATTAAAAATTATATACTTTCAAGTTTCTTGAAAGACGTGATATTAAAATCATTGAAATTTTAATTACAGACTTTAGAAATGTTGTGATTAATTAACAATATTATAGATTCATGTAGTAAGTTTTCATAAAATGAAATGACTTGTGAGAACAAGTTTGTAATCTCGAATTCTGTACTTATATAGGTATACATTTTCAGCCAAACAGCTTCATTGCCTGTTGCTTCTACCATTTCTCTCTAGTAGAGTCGACGTGCCACTTGAAGAATTAAGTTTACAGAGTTCGTAATGCTTTTAAAGCCGAACTTCGGAAAAGGAATTCTCATTTCAAGTTTCAGTTTCAAAATATTTACAATAAAATGTCAGGCAACTTGCTGCACTTTCATTAACTTGGATTTTACCAGGTTTAATTTCAATGAATAATGAATTTGAGCAATTAGGTGAGATTCACTGGTAAGAAAAATAGTTTTCTTCAATGATAAAATAGAAAATAAAAATCAGAGAACATAGAGAATGTTTTTTAATTAAAAATCACTCGGATATCTTGAAAAAAATTATTAGCTACTAAAATTGGAATTTGAAAGCTTTAATTTTAAGATTCATCGAAATTTGAAAAACATCCTATGTATCTAGAAAAATGTGTGAAATTTCAAGATTTCAATAAATTTCGAAAGATTATTTCAATGCAAAATAAGGAATTTGAAAATATTTTAGAAATTTTAAATGTACTGAAATTTGTACGAATGATAAAAATTGATAAAAAGTGATAAATTGGAAACATGAATGTATGATCTAAATAAAAATCCTGGCATTTTAGCAAAATAGCATATTATAGCGCTATATGTATGATGCTGTAAATGCGCGAAATAGAAAGAAGAGTCTTGATTCTTTTTTTAACGTCAAAGAGAGCCATCATAATTAAAGGCGCGAGATGATAACCGGTCTTGGACATTTCTCGCTGTAGTCAACCAGGAGAGTGTAAAGCACTGTAATTCCGGCTCTCGTTCGTTAATTAACTCAACCGTGACCGAAAAGAGAAATAAACGAGTGAGAATTGTCCATGAAGTGCGAAAGAAGGTAATTGAAAGTAGAGAATCGATAAAACAGTAAATTCTCGACACAAATTAAATTACAACGGTAATGAACATGACGACATGCGTCGTTGCACTTTCTACCAATTGGACAGAGTCGCATCAGAAAACATGAAAAAATCTCCAACGAGAGATTTTCAAATAGCAGTACTTTTTACGATTTCAATTGAAAAACTCAGAATTCGCATTTAAATGGCTTCCGCTCCCTTTTCATTTTGCCACCATCATCCTGAATTTTAATCCTACAATTAAATTGAAATAAATTCTTTAATATTAAACATTTTTCCTATAACTTTCTGTAATTATTTAAATTTGAGAATTTTTTTTAAAGTTTTTACATTGAAAATAGTTCTTTAACGAATTAAATATCGATTGGGCAGAATGATTAGATTTTCTACACATGAAAATGTTCTGACTATTCTAACTAGAAAATAGTGTTAAATAAGTTACTTACTATAAATTTTAGTTAGAATGATAGCACTTAATCTTGCGAAGGTTCATGCTATAAAACACTGAACAACCTTCGAAGTTTGAACCCTAAGGAAATACCGTTAATGAAATTCGAAATATTAAAATTGGACACTTAATTAGTTTTTGATTAGTTTTATAAGCACATGGATTTGTATATGTATAATAATTAATTAATAAATTGTGTGATTAATTTATGTTGCAGCGAAATTGACGTATCACAGTGGCTGGACACAAGATGATTCTGATTAATATGATAGCGACAACCACCCTGATTAGTTTTGTACATTGTACGCCCCTTTCTTACACAACCTATCGAAAGAGAGAATTTCCGGTACTTGATCAACCTGAATTAGTGTGGCTCATTGATGCTCGTGATCCCGGATTAGAGGTATGAATAAATCATTTTTAATATAAATATCATCTCTTGAAATTCTTTAAAATTCATTAACAGGTTTTAAAATCTTTTAGAATTTCATACACGGGGAAAATGGGATATTAAACTGTAATATATGGGTATTAAACTACGGTACGACTATTTTCATATTTAGATATAATACTAGATATTAAAACTTGATATCTAGATATCTGAACAATCATCCCATAAAATTTAATAACCGAAATTAAGGGTCTTTATCCAGCTTTCTCTTTTTTTTTCCAACACCCCCCTACTTTTTAGAAATCACTTTTTTTAAAAAATAGATAGGATTTTAAATACGATTCCTGATTTGGTAGAAAGTCGATTGAACGATCGATTCTATCATTTTTTCTGAGTGCAAATATATAAAATAAAAAATAAGATATATATAGATGTCAGATTCAATCTTGAAACGTCAGATTGAAGCAGTCAAAGTCAAACAGAACTGTCCATGAAGTATCATGGTGCTAATGAGTAAATAGAAAAACGATCGAGGGGGAAACAGATAAATGTTCATTTCCACCAGATCCAGGCAAAGTTGCGTAGTTCGGGTATATTTGAGTAAAGTCCGAATCATAATCTACAATCCCACGCATCATTTGTTGGTCCCTCAGTAATAAAATAGTGATGCATCCCATATTTATAATATGTGAATTTGATAATAGGTATAAAATCCATGACTATTCACATATTCACACATTAAGGTCCTATAAACAAGAAGCATTCCAG
Organism: Synergus itoensis; assembly: GCA_904066005.1. Taxonomy (NCBI): domain Eukaryota; kingdom Metazoa; phylum Arthropoda; class Insecta; order Hymenoptera; family Cynipidae; genus Synergus; species Synergus itoensis. The sequence continues at coordinate 845,554 of CAJFCP010000131.1, read as the reverse complement.
CCATTTAAGTATTGGCTCTATAAAATAGAAGCATCTTCATCCACGAATACAGTACAGAATATTGAGAGAATAGGGAACGAGGGCAGTTAAAGAATCTCTAAATCTCATGCTCTTCATGCTACATAAACCACATCATTCTATCTTATTACAGCAGCCATTCTCTATAATAAAATAGCTAACTCTATACAATTACTTTTATTATTATACAATAATACAATAATTTAAATTTCATTTAAAAAACAGAGTAATCTGGGGAAAGGGAAATACTCAGTTTTAGGAGGCTTAGGGGATTTTTTTAATTTAAGAAGAAAAAGGGGAAGGGGGGATCGATTGTGATGCCCGTAAACCAAGCGATCATTTCTAAATAAATTACATTTATTTAAACCACTCGAAGCAATTACCCGATTGCTGCATATAAAAAATTAAAGGCCACTCAGATCAAGATGCAATTTACTTTCCATGGAAGTTCAAAACTAGTAGAAAAACTAAAGTAACTACTTGAAGAAGAAATTAATTTCGCTCGCATGAAATTGTTCTCGAAAAGCTTCAATAAAATCAGGGCGAATTATGGGAGGAAATTTAGTATACGTAAATTTGGAATCTTTCACGATTATTTTGAAAATTTTTCATTCTTAATCTCAAAAATCTTTAGTTTACTTCTTTCTAAAATAATTTATAAACTCATTTCGTTTTTAACTTGTTTCATCAGATTCGTACTCATTTACTTTATTAGAGATCTTAATCAAGGAAGCAGTAATCTTTTTATGAAACCATAGACCTAATTAAATACTTTCATCAGCTTAAGTCTACCAGTTCTTGTTATAGTAAACATAATCAATATAGAGGTTGCATTTGGTTTATGATTTAAAGAGATAGCAGAGAAAGCAAGAAAACTTCTCTACCTCGAAGCACAGTAAATATATAAATACAGCAGTATAATTAATTATGGATTTTCTAAGTGGGATTCTTTTCTCATTTGAGGAATTTCCAACGTTAAACTTTCAAATTTTAAAGCCTTTAAATTCAAATTTCACCCTGTAATTGAAAATAATACATGAAGATAAAAATTTAAAAGCATTAAAAGTATGTTTCTCTGATTTCTACCAGATCCGTTGAATACTAGGTAAATAAAAAAGCTCAGTTATGAGTTTTATAACTGCCCTGGATGACGAAATGTCGGTGATTTGGAAAATGTTCGCCTTTAATTTACTTCCTGTCATCATATTTTAATTATGCTGCTTAGTGTAGCGGAAGAGAAGAAGCTTAAAAAAATAGACCACGTGTGAATCACATATGCATGAGACAAAGTAATGCCGATAAAATTGGCGTACGTTCGACGAGTGATAGGCAATTCTCGAAATATGAAGTGAAACGCGTGAAACGAAATAACGTCTGGCTACGGGCAACGCAATTTATGATAAAGAAAGAAAATCCTGATTTTTTCTCTACGGAGATGATAATATTTTAAATGCTTCCTGATCTGAAAAAAGTATATCACAAATTTTTCAGTTACACAAGTAGAACTATGGAAAACGAAGATTGAAATTACTAAAACTTATAAAATGGAATTAAATAATTTAATAGCAGAATGAACATTTTTAATCGATCCATAAAATCTTGAAATTCTTTTTCTTTAATTTTGTGAATTATTTCATCCGTCAGTACAACTTCTTTGTTTATGCTACATGTTGTGCATAGTTTAAAGCCAAGGAGACTTTTCAAAGTCTTTAAAAATGAATTTCCAGAATCTGTGGCATTCTTATAATTCTTGTTAACTAATTTTTTTTTTACGTTACTCGCGATATGAACTTCTGTTAAAAAAAAAACAACAAAAACCCAAGAACATTCCACGAATGCTCCTTGAATTTAGAGATGCTAAAGAAGAAAATTCTCGGAAGCGAGAATATTTTCGAAAATATTGGATTTTATAATTTAATGATTAATTTTAGGAATTAATGTAAAAAAGTTAAAAAGATTTCAAGATTAACCCCTGGATAATTAAAAAATTTAAGTTATAAAAAAATACAATTAAATTTTATAAAATCCAGCATTCTCGAAAACGTTCCCGGAAATAGGATTGTTTCGTGAAGTTATTTCCTTTGCATTGAACATCTTGTATCTTGAAATCCTGAAATTTCCTTGTCAAAGGAATGAAGGAGGAAATAGTTTTAAATTCGAGTCGAAATTGTTAAGAATTCATGTATATTAGGAAACTTAAAATTTCAAATGATACATTTAGGTATGAAGTGCTCTAGATTAAAGGAACATTTGACTTTTACCCTCTGCAAATTAAAGCTATTATCACGGGAAAAGCGATTATATTTATATTATAGCTTTTGCTCATAAAAGCAATTTATAAAGTATGTACTTAATTCTCTTTCTCTCAATCGAGTACTGCTTAATCTTTATGGATCTGTAGAAATTTGTTTAAATCACATTAAATCTTTGGAAATATTTTTGAAATTTTGTAAAATTAAATCTTTTTGAAAGATTTTTTGTTATTTTCATTTGTTGTAGAACGCAATGTTCGGCTCGGGTAACGATCCAACATCAACGACAATTCGTAGCAAGAAGATCGGATCACTGTCAATCAATAATTCTGTGGACGTACTCAGAGAGCGAGTTCTATTGGAATTGGCGCGCAGAAAGGCGATGAAGGATCAATATCAGATTGACGAGAATCGACGAATGATGCAGTCAGTTGGAAAGCGCTCGAATTCCAATTTCGTGAAAGGATATCCCACGAGTGCTAATAAGGAGAGCAACAGTGGAATCTATGTTATTGAAGAGAGGCCGAATGATCGAGATCAAAACAAATCTCCCGTTCGGATTTCGGACAGAACACAGGTTTGGCTCCAGGGAAATGATCATGATCAGAACCAGGCGCGAAGGGTAACTTTTCTTCAATTTATTCCTTTAATTAAGGACATATACATTTTCACATTTTTAAAAGTTAAAGAAATAGAAATATTACTTAAACATCACTTAAAAATGTATAATTAAAAAATGTAACTAATTTTGCATTTCTTTACAGGTGCAAACGAATGAATTTCATCTGTTGTAAAACTCTTCGCCCTGAGGTCCTCTGGACAGAAACGCCAAACATCGGCAGCTTCGCTTCTCCGTATACGATTTTTCATTCCGAAAAAATCATCTAAGATTTTTCGCTCTTCTAATTAAATTCCATCTAAGATTTAAGTTTGACTGAACTCTAAAACTTGCTTTTAAAATAAACAAAACTCTTTTCATTGAAAAGAAAATCCGTCAACCAATGAACTGAAAGACGATTAAGCGATAAATCTGATAAAATATTTTGCGGTTTGCGAAATAACGAAACAGTATTATACCTTGTGATTTTTCTACATCCCGAAGTTATTTATTACTTCTCTTTTGTTACTATATGGGTCTTTTGAATAAAACGAAAGGCATTTGTTTTTTTCTTTTAAGCTGGCAAAAATTAGCATTATCAGAAAACAAACGAAGCAGTTTTCTAATTAAAACTAATCAAAACGTAAAACTAGATCTATAGTCACCTAAAATATGTAGTCTATCTTTTTGGAAATCTTAATAAGAATATTACTTCCTTTTATTCAGAAGTCACATCAAGTTCATCAAGAGATTCAAGTTCCTTTAAAGTATTCCTGGAGCCTTTGGCTTCTCTCTTTGATCGATCGACTAATTGATTCTCGAACAGTAATGAAATATATTTATTCATTACTATCGAGTTCAGAAAAATCATTCTACTAATGAAATTTGCGTCAATGTTTCGAAACAATGTACGTATTCCACATACATCGATGTTACTAGAGATGATAGGACAGAAAGTACAATATTTTCTGTATGAAACTTCTCGCAGTGGAAAAAACACTCGTTTTCTAGATATTGTGTGTGAATAATCAATCTGATTAGATGGTTTATATTTACTGTAGATATTTGTACCATACCACTGCTTGATAATTTATTTATTTAATTATTTATTTATCATTCATTCATTTATTTATTGTCGTATAGTGTATAATATATTTGTTTATCTTTGTCGAACATAACTTGTTAAACTACATACAAACTCATTAGCGTATCAATAAATTTCGTTTCAAAAAAATGCACAATTTCAATTCTTATCATCCCTATTTCTAGAAATACATTTAAATATCTTTCCACTTTAATTTATCAGATAAAAATTTAAGAATTCGGAATTGAAGCCTTAAATGTAATTTTAATGGATTCCAGAAGTTTTTTAAGAATTGTAATTTTAATTTGAAAACCTTTTTTTAATGAATTTTAAATATCAAAATTAAAAAAAAATGAATACGATTCCTGATTAATTTTTTAACCCGGATTTATTTAAATTTCCGGTTTTTCTGGTTACTAGACACTAGACACCCTAGGAATATTATATTATTTCTTAAATTTCTCAATTTATTGAACCATAAGCTATTCTGAGACTGGTTTATCTAAAATTGGTAGATTCTAAAGTCACTAAACGTCCCAACAATCGATTTGGATAATTTGATCCGTCTCTCATCAGTCATTCCATTAGCGATATAATCATTAGCCAACTACGATTACGTGATCGAAATGACTTTCTAAATTCGTAATCAAACAAACGGATACATTTCAAGAGGATATCTCAAAAGCACTAGAATTTCAAAGCATATCAAAATGTAAAAAGAATTTAATGATAACATGAAAGAACGAAAGAGTTCGTAATTTAAGGTGTTCAATGTTAAATTAATAAAGGAGCTTATGAACTATTCATTATAAAACTTTATTCAGCTAATATTATCTGTTACTATTCACTATTAATAATTATAACGACCAATATTTTGTCGTTAGACCATTAATCTCGAATGATTGTATTTTTCGGGACATAAAATTAAAATTATGGAAGGGAAATCAGTCAAAGTATGTTAACAAACTTACGTATAAGTTTCGGGCAGGAAATTGTACTTTCAATGTGCAATGGGAACGTTAAAAACTTGAGTTATATAAATCAAAATTGATAAATGATAACTTACGAAAAAGATAAACCTATGAATTAAAGGGAATTTATCTCAACGTTTATGATCAGAGTCTGCGAAGATCAAGAACAAACACACTGCCATCGGAAGCGGATGCTCCAACTTTATCTCCTCTACTATTCCAACAAACTTCAAAGATGCCTCCGGTTCCTTTATAACTGTGGACTAGTTGACCACTCTGAAAATGAAAGCGTTATTGTCATGAGGAAGTTAAAGAAGTAAATCAACTTACGAATAAATCCACTATTATATTGTGCCCACAAAATTCTCTGTTTTTCCCTTGACATCTACCCTTACATGAAAGACATCTACTGACCTGCGTCGACCATATATGAACACACTTATCAAAGCTTCCGCTGGCAAGGAACTTGCCATCAGGGCTGAAAGCTACGCTATATACTGGTTCAGTGTGTTTAGTCAACGTATGAATACAAACTCCTCTGTCGACATCCCATAATCTCACTGTGGAATCAAAAGATGCACTAGCCAGAGTTAGGTTCATGTTTGGATTTTGCGTCCCTGCTCCCGTCGGGGACCACTTGATTGTATAGATTTCTTTGCTATGGGCTTGAAGATCATGGACCCACGTGTCCTGCTTCATAGACCAGATCTTTAAACTCATATCATCTGAACAACTGGCTAACAGATTTCCTTGTGGATCCCATTTGATGGCATTGACCTCGTTCTACAAAGAAACAATACAATTTTATTATTACCTATAATTTAAGCAACCATTTAACATATCTAAATTTTCTTGAAATTTATTAACTCACCGTATGTCCTTGGAAACTTTTAATGGGCTTGTCAACATTCAGCTTGCAAACATGGATGCACTGATCAGTCGAACAACTCGCAAATGAGGTATTTGTCTGCCAATCAACATCTAGCGCTGGAGCACAGTGAAAACTGAATTGCTGTGTACATTGTCCACTAGCAGCATCCCAAATAATAGTCGTTTTATCAACTCCAGCACTGAGAATGTAATTCCCGCGTTTATTCCACTTTAATGCAAAAATAGGCCCTTTATGCTGGCCAAGTGTTGACGCTAGCCTGCCGTCTGTAGTCCAGATTCTGGCGTAACCGTCATAACTACCAGTTGCAAGAAGAGAACCATCGCACTGAAAAAAAAAATATATATCTTTTAACCCTTAAGTGGTAACGTCATTTTCGGCACCTTTAAATGGTATCGTCGGGTCACTCGTGTCTGGC
>CAJFCP010000131.1:827700-838132 GCA_904066005.1 Synergus itoensis | reverse complement strand
TAACCAATCAATTCATAATGAAAAAAAAATCAAAATTTGGAAAAAAAGAATTTTACTTACCTTACAGTCTTACACTTTTCGCCACCGTTAATGGTATCGTCGGGTCACTCGTGCCTTTTCGGAATTTTGATTGGCTCCTATGAATGCTGCTTACCGATTACAGTGACGTCACTTAGGGAGCTTATAGCCTACTAGTGTACAATTTTTTAGAGTATAGTCTGTGCCTGCCCCCGCCCTTCTCTCTAAGCTGGTAAGTGGAGAAGGTTTGGGCAAGGCATGAGTGACCCGACGTTACCACTTAAGGGTTAATTTTGAATAATTTATAAATATTTAAACAAACAAAAAGATATCCGTAAGATTTAACTCACGTTCCAATCCAAACTTGTAACATCTTTGTTGCTGGGAACTTCAGTACCTCCCTTTTGGATGCAATGACGAAGCACCAATTGATTAGGGGAGGCCGTATTATCAGACATGTCCCAAATACGAGCGGTACTATCGCCGGATCCAGAAGCTAATAAATCTGTGGTAGGATTCCAAGCGCATATAAAGACTTCAGATTCGTGACCTCTCAATTTGGTTGCTTTACTTGCTGGTATTTCAACTGCGTTGGCTGCTGCTCCTGCACTCGCACCTTGTTGTTGATCATCAACCTCCATTTCTGCACGTTCAGAGCCCCTATCGTTTGCACTCACGCCTTCATTTGACGTTACAACTGCAAGAAAAATTTGTTATTACAATTTTAATTACTTAAAGTTTGCGACCTCAGTCTTTATTGTTGAAAATAAGAAACTGAAGAAAAAAGAGGAAAATTTGTTTGCTCTAGTCAACTGACATCTTTCGGTTGAATTCAAAACTTAACTCCCACTAAATTTTATGTTTCGAAAGGCCCACATTTTCGATTCAGAAAATTAGACCACGAACTTAAATAAAGCGAGTGAAGTTTTGAAAATAAAGACATCTAGAGACAATAGCTGCCCTTTAATCTTCCTGGTTGGATTAGGAGGTCCAAGAAAATTGACTTTCAAGAACCAGGGTGTTTCCAGGTAAAACAAAGTTAAGACAATAATAAAATAAATAAACAAATTAACCTTTACTTGCCACACCTTATTCGTGGAGTAAAACGCTTGCCAAACTGGGATGTCGGCCACCCCACCCATAAAAACTGTAATAAAAAATTAACTATTGGATATTTTTCTTTGACAATTGGTTTATCTCGAATTATTAATTGACAAATAATAATTTAAAGCGATTTTCTTCACGTTTCAGTACTTTAAATTGAGAAAAAAAAAGAAAGCCCGAGGTGTAATCCACCCCGGTGTGGCAAGCAAGAGTTAATGGTATCGAATAAGACAATTCGGATTTAAGTGTAATGATAATTTTAATATAAAATGATATATTGCAGGAACTTAAGTTGTAATTACCTTCTTCTCCATTTGTGTCTTGTACCTCGGTCTTCACTGGCTGCTTTTGCTGATTCTGTTGATTTTGTCTGGATGCAACAATATCAGGCATAACAGCGTCGATAAGAGACAAAGATTCTACCATTCTTTGCACTGTGCCATCTTCACCGATTGATATTTCCGCCTCGGTGTATTGCAACCCTTTTTGGATAATAGACAGCAGAGCAGCTGGAGGTACCAAAGCTCCATTTATATTGCTTTGTGATATGTGAGACTCGATACCGAATACCCACGCAGAATGTTGGAATCCTATAATGAAAATTAACACTCGAAGTCTCAATGATATTCTGAACCAGGTGAACAAATCAGAAATCAGAACTGTAATAGTTCTGTATAAGTTAAACACAGCCAGCACAGTGAAAATGAAAACAATCCTAAATTATCATTATTATGATCATATGTTTAGAACTTACAAAGGGACATTAAATGGAATCACTTAATGGAATCAATTAATTGGATCACAAAAATATAATAAGAACATTCGTATTTCTTAAAAGTAAATTATTAATAGGTACAAAATCATTTGTTTTATTGATTGCGCGATTGGGGTCGCAAAACCGTCCAAAACATCATGTAATTTTTCAAATTTCCGCTACGATTTTATCCAGGTAATTATCAAAACAATTATCTTTCAACTAGGAGATATTGCAAAAACAAATAAATCTCCAAAAAAAGTAAATTTGGTGTAAAATAGAAAATATTTTGAAATGGAAAAGTTCAACGCGTTCAAGCGTTCAATGGTAAAGAAAAAGGTTATGTACGGTTTAAAACCCTTAAAACTTACCTGATTCTTGTAGATAACGGTAAACTAAAAAGTTTACTTCATCACTTGAGAAGCTCATTTTTCCTGACTTCTTTAGAATATTTAAATAATTAAAATAACATAGATAACGTCTTGATTCTTGGAAAAATTAAAGTGCACACGAACACCAACTCACCAAGCGAGAAGCGCACTATGTATGTATATGCAGGTATGTACACTTGACTCCCGCAATAGTCACCACCGCTATAGTCACAATTTCGCTATAATCACCAATTTCCTTCCGCAATAGTCACCAACTGACGCCAGTTGCTCTCTCAATTGCAACTTGATACCACTGCGCATGTCATGGGCACTCGGCATCTGATTGGTTCCTATCCGCGCGAAATTTAAAATGCTAAAAAAATATTATTTTATGCGCAATACGCATGCGCAATCGATGTTACATTTGAGGTAGGGCAATTGGTGACTATTGCGGGCGCAACTGTTTCGGATTTGGTGACTATAGCGGAAGTCGAGTGTATATGCATGGTATATGCATACATTGCCAATTGTCAGCAGTGCTCCCAACGCGGGCCCCGAACTCTACTGCGCATGTATCGTACTCGGCATCCGATTGGTTGCTATTCGCGCGCAATTTGAAATGCTAAAAAATATTATGCATTTCAAATTACGCGCGAATAGCAACCAATCGGATGTCGAGCGCGACACATGTGCAGTAGAGTTCGGGGCCCACGTTGGGAACACTGATTGCCAGCCATGTTGATTTATTTTCTGAAAAGCGTTTAGCGTTGGCAGGGTTGGCAGACCTGCGTGAATTGCGTGATTAGACATAACATAACCCCACTTTTGCCCACATTCCGCATCTTCCGCATGAATGAACAAAAAAAAACTTTATTCCATCTACAAAAATATTTACTATTTACGGTTGATCATAATATGTTTGTTAAGTGCAAGGCTCAAATTTGTGAAATGGTTCGTTCGAAAACAGCAATGAAGCTAAGGAGAAATGCCATGAATCCTGTTTTCTTAACTGTCCGACACAAACGCTAAATATAAAATTTATTTTTAGGTTGGAGCTAGACGTAGTTTAATTCAGTTTTCTGGTTCAAACCAGGTATACTAGAGGTTCGTAATATTTACAAAATGACGTTACTCTTTTCCTTTTTCTTCAGACTTTTTTTTTCTCTATAAATAAGCCGTGATTTCGCTCTACATCGTTTCTAGAGTTTCACATTCATCAAAAGTTGACAACTTTTTATTCAAAATGTTTGACACGAAAAGTAACGCCTTATCCTACTATCTTGTAAGTAATTTTGCGTCTTTATTAATGTTCTCTTAAAATAAAGATTTTTTTAAACTTAGAACAGTGGAAACTGATAAAAAAAAGGGTGAAAGGTGCTTCGTTTTCATTTGAAAATTCAGTTTTGATTCAATATTGTTCAAGATCAGGAAACGAGAATTAAATGTTTGTTTTTTTAAAAGTTATTTTAGTTACTGTGAATTACTTTCTGAAAATAATATGTTCTTTTCTTATAATAAACTAAATACTTAATTGTGTCTGAAATTTGTAGAAGATGGCGAATGATTTCAAGAAGAGAGGTAACGAGACACTTTACGAAATTAGTGAGAGATTAGAAAAAAGTCATTTAGTATATTTACAAACGGAGGAAACGCCCTTAAAATTAGAAAAACGACAAAAGCTTGAAGGTTGGTTCATGTTTATGTTTTTAATTTAAAATTATAATTAAGTATATACAAATCGAAAGGCTTTGATCGTATCTTTCGTTATTAAAATGAATAATTTTTTATTGTCCTTATCAGGATTCATCAAAGAATACTTATGCCTTGTACAAAATGAGATGAAATATGCTTCCCCTTCGACTGCAGATATTCTTCACAGGTCTGCAGCTACCGTACAAAATTTTAGCGGATACAGAGCTTGTACAGCGTGGAGTGCTATTTCGTTGTATGCTGCAAATCTTTTAGCACAACCTTGGCGAAAAGAGTACCGAACTTTAAGGGTTAGTGAAAGTAAAATAATGCGTGAAGTAGCTTATTTAATCTTCCTTGAAATAGAAATAGTAACCAAGCAAAGTATTTTCATTTTTTCTTGACTTTTTAGAACCTTTGTAAGATAAATTTCTTTCTGTTTTTAGACCTACAGTGGATATTACATACATGAGGTTGAAGCCAATTTGATTGGTGCTGAGGTCATGTTTGAATTGATGGGCTACAAACACACTGGGTTAGGAGTTTTAACTTTGGAGGGGCCGATTGATCCTGATAAGGTTTCTTCCGTCAGTAGAGATGCCATTGTTGCCTTTGTGGAGTGTCAGGTATAATTTTTACAATCTACATTATTTAAAAAGTGTCTCCTTGTTTCTAAAAAGAGTAATTTTAGGTTGATTATAGGACACTCTTCTTTAAAATCTATTTCCTAGAATTGATTAAACCCGATTTTCATTTCAGATATTAAAGGAAATTTGGGAAGGTGTTTCTAAGAACTTCACCATTACATGGCTCGAAGTTTTAGAATATCGAGAGAACTACGTGGGTACTCCAGAGGCAGCAATTCGTGCTTTAAACTACCGATTCCGCGAGCAATCGCGCCACAGCCAAACGAAACCCGATCCCTATTTGAATTATTCCTACTTATCGTCAGTGTCCACTGATGTAATATCTCCTTCAATTCAATATCCTCTCCCAGTCAGCAATTACAACACTTCAATACCTGTCTGTTCTCCGGATTACTCATATTTAGGAGGAGAAATAGGACTCACTCTAAGAAATTATGGACACGAATATCCTGAAAGTCTTAGCCACACTTATGGTAGTAGAGCCAGCAAACATCACACAGTTCCTTTCAATACAATCATGCCAACTTGCACATCCAGAGTCCCCACAGGTTGTTTAATCGAACTTGATCCTCCGAATCACGAGAAATCTCATAGTATAAAAATTAAACACAAAAATTCTCTTGACGAAGTTGATATATGCTGCCGGCAAATCGGAAATATCGACCACTATGCAAAAGTTGAAGGGAAATCGAGCACGCCATCTAATGTAGATACCTGGGGTTACGTTTACGATGGACTCAAGAATACTGGATATTCAAAAGATCTTGGAGATCGAGACAATATTCTTTACAAGAGAGAAGTTAGTGGCCGAACTTTCAAGCACAAACCTTCGAAACCTATAGAATTCGAAGAGAGGTTACAAAAGTTTGAGAAGAGAAGATTACCTCGCTCACAAAATGAATCAGAAAGCGCTACGAATAGCAGAACTAATCATCAGGAGCATCCACATATAAGTTTTAAGAAAAAATCTTCCTTCGACGCTGCTGATTCCAATTCGCATGTTGAATTTCCCACGGATAAAATTCAGGAGAAGAGCAAGAAAATTAGTCAGACCATGCCGAATTTAAACTGTTTTCAAGCGACAGATACAGAAGAACAAATTGCTCAGTATATGAAGGATTTAAAGCTTTCTCAGAACGATAATAAGGAGGACGATGGATGGACTTGTGATTGGTGCACATTTTTGAATACACCTGATAAATCTATTTGTGAAATGTGTGTAAAGTCAAGGTATAAAGGAAATGAGAATGTACCACTTACTAGTGGTGGCAAGCAATGTCCAGATTGCACTTTGGTAAACGAAAAAGATGCTATAAAATGTAGTGCTTGTGAGTCTGACTTGAAAAACTCTTCTATTTATATTTAAAGTATAATATAAGTGTTTAGGGTGACCACTAGAAAGTTTTTATTTTAAAATTGTTAGATTTTTAATTTTTGAGATTCAAAATGGTTTAATTTTGAATGAGAATTTATTTCCAAGATTTGAATGGTCATTCTGGTATTGTTATTCGTAGTCAAGGCCCGAAAACAATTAAACGGAAAGAATTGAAATCTATGTTTTAAAGGAGTTATTGCAATGGTAGTGTTGAAAAATAGCTTCTGGAATTCTGTTTTCTGTAAGTAGGAATATTAATTTATAACTATTTATAATTTTTTTATATATGCTTGGACTTTATCAAACGCCAGAGAAATATATTTACTTGTCAGATAAATATTTATGAAGGTTTAAATACTTCAAATTTGAAGAAAAATGTTATAATATTCTTTTTGCTTTGAGAAGTTAATGACCAAAATTTAAGTTAATTTTCTGTTTCGTAAGTCCACGGCAACTGTTGATAATTTTCTGTTACAAAATTTAAACTGAAAAGAGAAAAATCCTTAAAGATAAAGGATAAAAATATAATCAAAATGTGATAAAGATTAGGTGAGTGTTCAAAAAAGTATAAAGAAAAGGTACCAGTATTGGCGACGACTTTTATTGTTACTTTTTAAAAGTCTTCGGTCCTTTAAAGCGAGGACAAAAATTAAATAAAAGTATTATAATTGATGATTGATGTACGAATCGTGAAAGGGAAATTCATTAGAATAACAAATGTGCAATGCTCTCAATGTTTTAAAATCGGATAAGATGTTGAAATAAATTAAATGTTTCAAGATTAAAATTTAAGAAGCTGTTTCCAAAAAATTTGGTACCTTGGTATTTAGGAAGCTTATTGAAAGACAATAAATATCGGGTACTAAAGATAGAGAAGAGTCTACAAGATTGTAAGAAAGTTTTAACCTCTTTATACTGCTGATATACGAAAGTACTAAGTGTAAAGAAGAAGTTACTGAATCTTACTTAATGAACTTTCTGACATCAAAAGCGAGAGTTAATAACCTTTTTGAGCTGAATTGAACTGTTAGTAATGACTGAGAATATTTAACCGCTTTCACCCTCGTTCTTTCAGAAAGAGAACTTCTTATTTTTTGCATAACTTGATATTTCTAAATATTAATATTGTACTAAGATCATTAATTAAGATGTGAATATGTAGTTTTTAACAAAATTAAATATTGAGAGAATGTGTTTACCAAGTGGTTGCATTTTATGCGTAAGAGAAAAATTGATGTGTAGTTTTCTTTTTAAGAAGTGCGTGTGATTTTTCTAAGGTGTAATTTTCATTTTTCAATATTGTGTTCACAGAGATTGATGCAAATGTTAATAAATTGATAAATCTTCCAAACTTTTTTCGTATTATTTCCTATTTTTTAGAATAGATAAAAATATTAAAAACCTGGAAAGGTTCTTTGAAAATTTTCATACCTATGCATTTTCAAGAAAATATTTTATTTAAATATTGTAACTGAACCAAAAATAAGAATGTAATTGAATTACAATTAATTACCGCTGAGCTAGGCTAGAATTTTTCATAACCCTTTCTAGAGATTTCATAGCAGCGCGATGTATTTTTGGATCCAATTTATCTAAAAACAGAAAATAAATTATGAAATATAAAATTAAATTTCTTTTTAAAATGTAGATAGATTTTAGGTACTAACAAATCTTGTGTTTTCCCTGCATGGGGAATTTGATTGGTAATTGATAACAGTCTTCGCATATAAACACGTAAGGAGAGTCGCTTTCCCCCTCTGGATAGATTTTTCGATATTCCTCTTGAGGTAGAACGTCCGTTACAGTTACACACCCCAACAAACATCCTGTCGGATAACTTTCTGGAAACTTGATATGCTCTGAAAATCAAAGTATTTGTTGAACTCTGAATAATATTTGTTTAAATATTGGGTCAAAATTAGCTAACCATCTTTCAAAACTCTATACTGGTGTTCTAGAGACGAAATTTCTTCTGCATTGGGAACTTTAGCAGCAGAAGCTATCCACAATCTACCTCGATGAGATGAGTACCATGTTCGACCTTCGTGTCTAAAAAAAGTATGAATTGAATACGAACCGATTTCAAAGTAGCCTGGACTTTAAAATTCATTTAGAGAATTAATACTATTTACGTTTTTATTCCAGCTACAAGAAGAGAAGCATAAGGTTGATGCATACTCAGACAATACCCTTCATCAATCATTTCCAAATACTCTTTATCCTGTATTCGATTCTTGGTATCATTTATTTTTGGCTTATTAGTAGGGTTCTGGGGCCACAAATTCAACTCCACGTACTATAGAAAAACAATAAATATAAATTAATGTTTATATTTCTTCAAATTATTTTTATTATAATTATTTGTATATTCACAGTTGGCCGGTCAATTTCTACTCTTGGGCAAGTGTTGCTGCTTTCAAATCCATTTTGTTCCATAAAATTATCGATCTCTTCTTCTTGGACATAAAAATCATCTTCATCAACAACTTCTCGACCAGCAAAATCTAGAGTCACTTTTCGATCCAATCGAGATCGATGTTTCTGAGCTTGCGCTTCTTGCTCTCGCTTCTTCAATCTCTCCTTTTCTGTCTTTGATAGCCAGACGCTATTAGACTGGTAATAATCGCTTTCGTCGTCTATCACTTTCGTTCGCTGCGAACTGTAAAACAAATTTAGATCAAAACATTATTTTTTAGGTCTTTAACAAACATTGTCCAAAATTGTTTTTTAATATTTATGAAGAGTTAAGTTACCTATTTCGATCAAATTCAAGAAGCCTATCCAACTGCTTAACAGAATCTTCATAACCTTTAGAAGGTTTTTGATCCATGAGTTTATTATATAAATTATCAGCCTTTTTCGTGTTTGTAGCAAGAATTTGTTGTTCCTCTGGTGAACAAACCAAGTCGCCACAAAATAAACAAGGACCTGCTCCTTCCTGAGAACACACTATTCTTCCACAATTGAGACAATTGTTTATAAGAGCATGTTGTTTAGCTTCACAGTTGCATTTGTGTCTTCCTAAAAATTTAAGATAGATTTTTATAAATTATCTTATCATAATCCTTTATTTATACTTTTTTTAGTACCTTTTAATAAAACAGTTTCTCTATCACGCCCTTCTTGAGAATAGAGATTAACAAACTTAGTTTTCTTTTTCTCAAGCTTCTCTGGCATTGGGACTTCCTAATCAAACGGAAAAAATTAATATCGAATTTACTATAAGTTCTTTACTTGTAAGAAAGTTTTAAAATTACCGTTGGAGCTTCTTTCACTTTAGCTTTCCCTTTTTTCTTTTCACTGGGTTTTATTTGACTTGACTTGATTTGAATTGAATCTTTATTATCAGCAGACTTTTTATATCCTGTCAGATCTTTCGAGGAAGCTGCAAGCGATAATATTTTTAACAAAAGTTTTACAATTTCATTCTTACAATTAGATACAGAAATTTTTATTTTAACATCAGTCATCACGGTACCTATTGTCATTAAAAAGGTGATTTTTTAAAAAATAAAAATAGGTGTGAAATAGCTGACAAAGAATTGAAACAAACTTAAAATAACAAAACGGAAATACTAGAAAATTTGTCTAGAAGAACAAAAAAAAAATTCTAAGCCCAACTCAATAAAATTTAAACTAAGAATTCAAATTCAAACTCAGTGAAAACGTGAATTTCCAGAATAGGTGTAAAAGGTATACAAATTCAAAATAGGTGAAAAAAAGGTAAATAGGTGACAACCTATGATATGACTGTAATATTCATAATAACCTTGTTTTTTCTTAAGCTGGGAAATAAATTGTCTATGCTTAGGGTTGTCGTGATCTAAAAGCGTATTTAGATATTCATCCAAATCTCTTTCGTTCTCAATTCCTAAAATGTATCTGTAATTTTTGTTCTGTTAATATATTTATAATTAAAAAGATAAACTTGATTATAAAAAGTTTATAACCTACCTTATTAAATCGTCAGGAACAGGAAAATCCAAAATAGCCGACAAATTTTCGTGAATCCACTGTTCCATATTTGGAAATTATTATTACACTTCCTTTGAAACTAATTTCTTGAAATTTAAATGTTTCCTAAACCTCGGTTTCTTGAAATCCTCGAAATCTTCGAAATCAAGTCAAATACATAATCCAAATCATCCAAATACATAATAAACAAAACAAAACAGCGAAATTGAAATCAGCTGCTAACGCTGCTAACTCTAACATAACCTCAAATTTAAAAGTCCATGTAGGGACGTACCACCAACCGAAATTACCTGATACTTATGTTTCTTAATCAGCAATAATTTGAATGAATTCAATTAATTTCAATTTAAAAACCCAAAATTTTATATTTTTCAGAGAAGGATATATTATTACATATTTTAATAGTATCTAATTATAAGACAAACCGAATTTGTTTCAATTTTTCGATAAAGTAAAATAAAATTTAATAAAAGAACAGGGCAGTGTCGCAGTGCTCCCT
>CAJFCP010000131.1:772419-827300 GCA_904066005.1 Synergus itoensis | reverse complement strand
TCGCGCTTGACATCCGATTGGTTGCTATTCGCGCGTAATTTGAAATGCATAATATTTTTTAGCATTTCAAATTGCGCGCGAATAGCAACCAATCGGATGCCGAGCGCGACACATGCGCAGTAGAGTTCGGGGCCCGCGTTGGAATCACTGGAACAGGGGCCTAGACATTATATATTACGTTCCTGATACAGAGCCTTCGGTAATTTTCGTGATAGGAAGATATGGAAGATATGTATGTCCGATTATTATTCCCGACAATTCCCGATTAAAACCCGATTTGGATGTGTGCATATGTGCGTATGTATGTATGTAGTTTGGAATTCAATTTTTGTTGTATTTATTTATCTGACACGTCTCCGTGTTTAGTAATTTTCAATAATTATAAAATGATATATTGAAGCAAAAATATATACATATATTTCTAATCATATAAAATTTCTCAGTCAATATTTTAGTGTCGTGTTTTTCGACGACCATCCAACTCTGAAATCGTTGGTCTTCTGAGTGCTGCGTTACTATCTTCTCTTCAGCCAATGGCGAAACGCCAAATATGTTTTTCCGTGATGTCGCATTATGTGTAAATGCGTGAGTCTAATACTATCAAATATCACGAGTGCGATATCGTAGAGCACAAGCAAGCACAAGAATACATACATGAGTTCACACAACTTGCCTATACACTTTCGATCCGCAATTTGTTTGCTGGGTTTGTTTCATGGTTTATTTAATATCGTGTCGTGGAATAAACAGGAAAGCAAATTTCTCGATCAGTCATCACATTTCAAAGCAGGAGGCGATTCCTCTTTAGTATAGAATTATTCTCGAGTTTGGTGTCTTGATTAAGTAAAGGTGCAAAAGAGCTGGAAGGAAAAAGTTATTAGTAGGCATTAGTGTCAATTAGCCTCAGCTGATTATCTGTTTTCGTCTGACTTGTACGCGTAATCACTCGAAACGGGAGATTCAAAGTCTCGCGATAATGGAAAGTGTTGGTGTCAGATTAATCATAAAGGCCCCGAATCAGCAGATCGAAGACCAAATTATAAGTTGCGAACTCGACTGGACTATTCGGAGACTCAAGAATTACTTGACGGAAGTTTATCCGAGTAAACCGGTAAATTGGTTTTTTATTTCTTTATTGATTTGTACTTTGTATCTAGACAGTCGCTTATTTAAGTATTATCTCAGTTTTCTTGTGTAAAGTTCTAACATTCGAGTAAAAACAATTTTGTGAGAATGATATTTGAAATTTAAGGTTATATCTTTGGTTATATCTAAAACTTTAAATTTATATATTTTTTATAATCTCTATACATTTATTATCTTTTACATTTGGGCTGTATCTACTGCTAAAATAATACAAATAGGTTATCAAAAGAGTAAGGAAATTATTTTGGTTCATTTCACAATCTATAACTTTTGTTTAATAGACTCTGTCATTAAGTCAGTATCTTTGGAGTTAATATTGTAAAATAATACTGTAAAAATCGTAAAAATATTGTAGAATGTCATAAAACTAATATGATCTGGAATGTAAATTGTGTTCCAGAAAGCGAAAGATCAGAAGCTGATATATTCTGGCCAGCTCTTGAACGACTCCGTTTGTTTGAAAGATGTTTTGAGATCTTACGAGGATACGGAAGATCAGCCCTTCACAGTTCATTTAGTTTGCGCAACTAGCAAAATGGATACTGAAAAGAAATCTGAAAAATCCAAAAACGAGACACTAGAAAGTACAAGAGCATCACGTTCTCCTGAACGAAATCCTCTAGATTCTAGAACACCAGATCGATTTGACACTCCAACTCAAGAAACCATAAACACCCAACCAACTGCTCAAGTTTATTCAACACAGTCATTTTATGGCCAATTAAATACTCAACAAATTGCCTGGATGCAACAGGCCTATACTCACTATCTCACACAATACATGCAGTTGTAAGTTTTTCTTAACCTTCCAATTTTAACCACAAAATTCTATTTCTTCATTTTACTTAACAAATATTATAATTTGACATTTTTTCGCTCTGTAGTCACACTTGGGTTCAAAAATCCTTAATTTAAACCTTTTCTTCCATCTCATTTATTCTATTTTGTTAAATACTAATGGAAAATAATTTTCCAGGATGGCAGCCCAGGGTGTTCAAGTGCCAAATAGTGTGCCGTATATGCAAACACTGAATCCAAATTTGAATAATTTAGTTAACAATAATGCTAACAATAACAACATTAATCAAAATGAGGAGATCGAACAACCAAGACAAGTGCTGCCACAAGATCCTGCCGATTTGGGACCAGGAGACGAAGTTGGTTTGAATCGTGATTGGCTCGATTTTTTCTACATGCTCTCCAGGATAGTTGTTCTTTTTAGCATCGTCTATTTTTACTCGTCGCCAATCAGATTTCTGATTGTGGCTTTCCTTGGATTCGCTATGTACCTGTAAGCAATATTTCTTCAAGTACTTCCCTAAAATCCTCTACATTGGAAATTGTTTTTGATCGTAGTTATATTAAATAAAAACTTTCATTTTATAGATATCAGGGTGGTTTCTTCCGGGTTCATCCCGTCCTTTTGCCGGAAAACAACAACGCACGACAGGATAATAATAACCAAGTTGTACAGAATGAAGCAGCTCCACGCGAAGATCAAGAAACAAGAACGGAAACCGAAGGAATGACAAATCCAAACGAAGAAAATGAAACCGAAAGACCTGGTGCTTTAGCCTTCACTTGGTCCTTCTTCAGTTCATTTTTTGCTTCTCTTATTCCAGACCAGCCAAACGTCCTGTAATTTGATTTGAATTTTTCATTCCTTAAAGACTACAAACTATATACCTTGGTAAGCTTTACTTATCTTTCACTAGAGGCCATTTATAAGACTTACAACACTTGTTTTAAAAACACATTAAATATTTCCCGAAATATCTAGAATCGTTTAAAAATGTTATGCATAACTTTCAGTGGGTTCTTTTATATTGTATATAAATTAATTAGAAAAATGTATGTTTTTTATTTAGAAAATACTGACCATTTTTTCGATTTAATCCAAATTTTATGGTTAATATAATTATTACCAGGTAATAATTAACGAACGTTGATTTTAGCATAATATTTATTTAGAAAAATAATATAATTGTTTTCAAATTTTTGACAAACTACTGAAATTTGTTTTGTTAGTGGGCGTAGAGAGCAATAATTGTCATTTAAAAATATCTCTTTCAGAATAAAAAATCATTTTTTATGTCTGTCAAGATACTAAAAAGAAAACAGCGACGTGAAATAAACGCTATTCTTGTAAATATATTATCTGTTAAGTATAGTCTGATTACTTCGTGATTCTCTACGAAGTCATAATATAGTGAGGCTAACTACCCAACAATGATAATAACACAATACCTGTGTTATACTGAGGTGTATTAAAACCTGTGATTTATATCGTGCGTAAAAATACAGCGAGCTTTGTAAAAAAAAGCTGACTTTTGTAAGTAAGTCGATATATTGGAAATATATTGTTAGCCTAAGGTCACGTAATCTTTATTTATTGTATTTACAACCGATAAATTAAAGTACATAGTCCGTAAAAAGAAGTGTATCGTCGAAAATTTCTAGATTAATTGATCTTATTTTAAAAAAATCTACCCAAAGATTAATCATCAGCTATTTCGATTTATGTGTACCTGAAAAGAATTTAAATAATTTAAAAGAATTTCCATGAATTCAAGATGAATTCAAAAGAAAGAGAAACTGTATAAAGTACAAGGTATTTATTTTTCTTAAATTTAAAGTACGTTATTTAACGTATTTACAGAAATTTATTTACATTTGGATTGCAAAGTTGGCGTTAGTTTTACCACTGATTTTACGCTTGCAATTACTTAAAATACGTTTGGACATTTACAAATAACAGTCGTACTTTTAACCACATTTTTTTCACTCATTACAATTCTTACAAAATCCATACAAAACGCTGAGCAGTAAAAAAAAGAATATTGTAAATTTTAAGTATTACACGCTGTAAAATACTGTAAAAGTTACAATCTTTTTCCGTGTAAATTTTTATAAATAATACAATAAACGTTACATTAGTCAATAATTTCAAATTTTTAATATAAGTAATTTTTAAAAAACCTAAAAATATTGGCATAGAACGATAAGATTTTCACTAAAGCTATACATTTGCATTTTTTTCTGGTTTTTCTATGGATACAAATTCTGACGAATTCCTCTGTGCAAAACGCATAAATGTAAAATGCGTATATCACTGAGAAGTTGAAAAAGTTGACGTAATCTCATTAATTATGCATTATTTTTTCTTTTATGCCATTTTTCAATCTTTTATTTGAGTTTTGTGTTAAATTTATGAGTCAACGCTGACCGTTTACGATCTTTATTTCGTTTATCTCGTATGCAAAATGTAAATACTCTCTCAAGCATATTCAAGCGATACATCTTATAGAAAATTCAAAAAGGATAATTAAAATATGCAAAATGATTTTCTAACGAGATGACAAAACTATCTTCGATGAAAAAACAGATAGATTTATTTTTAAAATATTGGAATGTAAATCTCAACAAAGTTTGAATGTATTTTATCAATTTTTCTTCTTAAAAGAAAAATTCTAAACCTTGAGTATTCTCTCTCACAGTATTAAGAAAACTGCGTCTATAATAATTGATCTCGAATTTGTAATATATTACAACGATAATCTATAATATAAAATTGAAATTTCATTTTAGAACCTTTATTTTTGAGATAAAATAATGCTTGCTTAACTATATTATCAATTAAGTAAACTACTTAATATATACACTTTAAACTTTATTTTATCTCGAATAATAAGGGATAAGAATGGAATATTCTCGGTAAAGTTAAACCTTTTTTTTTTCAGTGACAGCCACAACTTTTCACAACCATATTTTTGTATTTTTTGAGAATTACGTTACTTTCATCAAGGAAATAGAGCACCGATATCGCTGATAATTTCGTAGGTGCGCAACAAGGCTTTGGAACTTTGCCAGGATTTACAAGATGCACAAGTGTTTGAACTATGGCATGATTTGTCGCATTCATATGAGCGTTTAATGGAAAATTACATTCTCCACTGCAATAATATGCATCGTAGCCATCAGGTGCAATAATCCAGTCCTGAAAAAATATTAAATTTAATGAAAAAGATAATTTGAAATATATTAAAACCACTAGCAAAATTTTACCGGCTTTAGGGTGCTTTAATAGATTTTTAAAACATCAGTTCAAAAGAGTTATCAAAATGATTTTTCAGAAATTTCAATACAACTTAAATGGTTTAAAGAATTTAAAGAAATTTCAAGAGGATTTTTAAATTAAAATTACCTGCCACTGTAGATCTCTGAAGCTGACATAGAGGGTCTGTATTTTGCAGGTTCTGGAATTGCCTCCTGAGCTTGGATCTGAAAATATGTAATATGAATTCAGTTATCACAGTAACTATTGCCATTAACAAAGGTGAAAAGGTGATTTTTTAAATAAAAATAAAAAATAGGTGAGAAATAGGAGACAAAGAATTGAAACAAACCTATTAAATTAACAAAAGAATTTAATAGAGTTCAAAAGAATAGAAAATATATTTTTTTTTTTAAATTGAGGTAAATTCTCAAGATATTAAAATTATTTCATTAAAAATATTTTTACTGACTATCTTGAAATTTTTTTCAATCCGTAAATGAAAAAATTGACTGAAAATTTGAAATTTGTATTGTACGGGGTTAAAGTAGATAAAGTTGATTTGGGTCAGCCGCACAAGTAGATTTTTCTGCTCAAAGTAAGACAACCTCACGCGAAATTCATTTCATGCTCTTGAGCAAATATGCCCGATTTTCGAGCATATTTAAACATTTGTTTCAACATCTTAACTTCAATAAAACGAAATTTTATATAGACCATTCTCTTCATCATTAAAAAACGAAGAGAATGGTGTATATTAAAATATCTTTTCGATGAGAGAAAAATTTTGTGCACAGGGAATCCAAATGGGGGACATTATAGGAGCCGGTGAAGATAAAAAAATCAATAGAAACCGTCTAGGGTTAATGCAATTAATGTACAGTTAATTTTATGCTCGTTTTGGATTAGAAATTTGACATTTTGAAATGTTCCTCTTAAAAGATTTTAATCTTAAAAGCTTCTAAATTAGTATTTTTCAACTGAAAAAAATATATAAGAATTTAAATTGTGCAATTCTAAGTAAAATTCCATTTTGAAGATTTTAATCTTTTGATTCTGAATCAATTTTACCTATATAAGGATTGTTTCGAATATTGAAACTTGAAGAATCGCCCATCTTTTTTCTACCAGCTTCTCTTTTCTGCCTGACCTTTTTTTCTCGAATTCCAGAACTTTTGAAATATCCTACCATAAACGGTTGTTTATCAGCATCTCCCTTAAATCCGATAATCCCCACGTCTTCTGGTTTCATCTCATGTACTAAAAAACAAAATTTTAAATAATAATTGATTATAAAAAATGAATCTTTATATGTATATTTAAATACATATAATACATATACATTAAAGTTATTACATTAAACTAATAAATTTAAACCCTATAGTATAAAAGAAGATGATTAAATCTGTAGTGCTCAGTAGTTTGTAGTTTTTGTTTTGAATCTTTCAGTTCCTATTCATTAGTTCGGTTTTGAAAACTGGAAGTGAAATCTACGTGGAAATAAAATGAGCAGGTATATAATTTGAGATAAAATTGAAATGGCCTGTCCCCCGTCTCGTGTGATTATTTATAGCCAACCTTCATGAATATTTACTATTTAAGAATCTTAACGCCTCTAGTAGTCACGGTACTCGGTATTTATCGAGCCGTTCACTTTGTTCATATAAATATGCATTATATATGATGCCAATATCCAGCACATATCAGATTGGTATATTTCAGGCCTTATAGTCCATATGGGAAAAAATAGGGTACTTTTTTTTAAGCTCAAAGGCTAAATTTTTTTACAAAAACGAGATAATTTTGCAGCATGCATGCTGCAAAATTATAAAAAAAAAACAAGCTTGCTGCTATGATTATGTAAATTAGTTTTATAAATACCCAAATAAATCCCAAAGTATTTCAAAATTGAGATTATTTTGAATGAAATAATGGATACATTTGAATTTTCAACAAACTAAATGAGACCCCTTACAAAAAAATATAATTAGGGTAATTCGGGACCTCAGCTGAATATACGGGACATTAGGGGATATAGGGCGTCTGTGAGGCCTGATATTTTAATTTTAAACCCCTCAGTGTAACAAATTAATATAGTAATATATTGTACATTGAAACCAGACAAACTTTATACAAATTTGTATAACATTAAAATTACTATAATGTTACTAAGATAGTTAATGATAATGTTTTCTTATGAATTCGATCAGAAAGTATGAAAAAATAAAAAAAAATTTTTTTTTTTAAATTCCTGATTCCGGATTAGGATTACTACCTATGCAAATAATTCCTTCGACAGCAAGTTGAGTTCGAGAAAGCTAGTAAATTGCCTGGGAGGAATGCGCATTTACCATGATTGCAGACACCTGCTTCTGCACTTTGCCCGACGAGGGTACTTGCAACAAGTGTAAGTTTGTATATAGTTATAGGTATTCCTACGATCTCGAAATCCTTTAATAATGGCCATTCAAATTATATAAAGGATTAATTTCTAATTTTAGGAAATTAAAACTTAAAGCGTTTTATTCCAATACCAAATTTTTGTACCTCTCAGTTAAAAAACAAACTTTCAAATCACAATGCAACTTATTATTTTGTGATACGACTATAATAAAATATTTTATGTTTTTTTTTCATAATCAGAAATTAATTGGATATTAAAAATATACATTTTCAGGATATCATTTTCGTGTCGAATTGAGCTTCAAGCATGCATCATAAATAATATATATTTCATTTCGAGATAAAAGGTTTAAGGGTAAATTAATTTCCGAAGAAGTAGTCTAATCGGGAGTTAAACAATATTAATTAAGAAAAAGGGAATTATAAGAAAACAATTATTCCAATTGCATATATAGTAATGTTTCCTGTTCTCTAAATCAAACCATTAATGATTTTCAAATACCGCTACCAACATCCAGATACAATATAAATTATAAAGGTGTAGCACCGATCTTGTCAGATCTTGTGTTTTATATTGAATGATCAAAGGTAAACCGGTTACACGAATGCTGGAAAGAGAGACGTGAGAGGAAATGAGAGACAGAGAGAAACCTGTGAGGAGTTCGAGGCGAGAGACGTAAGAAACAAAATGATCTAGGCGCGGCAAACAACAAACTACACACAAGCCTGCTCTTATATTTTTCTGACCCTCTCTTATATATTATTCCATATTCACACTCTCCTTAAAAAACAACAGCATGTCTAAAAAGAGATGCTTTTATCCCGAAGAGTATATAATAAAATTTGGGTCTTAGAGTAGCCTTTACAAAAAAAATATTATAAAAAAATCAGTTTAGGCCTATAAATAATTATGGAAAAAAATGATAGGGAAAATAATCATATAACTAACATAAATACCCTTAAACTAAAAAACTTTTATTTCCCAAATATCATGAAACTAAAAAGGTTTAAGATAATTTTTGCAGTTCTTTGATCTTTAATTTGCCCATTTCAAATTATCCCTCATCAAAAATGTATTTGTATAATTATCTTTATAGAATGAGAGCTTAGTTAGATTTCATTGATAGAAGAAAATGTAATATGTAATTTTTGATCTAAACAAGACTTGTGACTTTCAACATCATGGTTTGATACACCTGGTGAAGAATAACAATTTCAAAAAGCTGAAGCCATCGCAACAGGTGTATCCGGGCTTATCTAACGGATCAGATCATCTTCCTCAGGGTTTCTCTTCCTCATTTCTGACCTCATCTGGGATTCGGTGGCAGAATCGGAATCGGGGGCGAACTTATCTTACAATCTAGGACTCTTTCCTCCTTCTTTTCTTTCATTTCTTTTACTTCTTTTTCCCCACGCCCATTCTCATACGTACATCTCAAATAAGTCAGAGCTAACAAGATTATACATATGTCTCTACATTTTAACATTATATCTACGTTTAATAACGATTTTTAATCAAATGTTGAAAATTTTTTTATTTTCTTGTAGTATTATTAAGATATAGACATCATACAAATTTATATTGTTATTGATGTATTCAGGGTGGCCACTAACTGGGATAACCGGAAACAAAAGAATTTGAAAGAACAAAAGTATTTGAAAAAATTCATAAGAATTCAAAAGAAATCAAAAGAACATCAGAAAACAAGCCAAGTTCAATTAAACCCAGGTGGAATCCAAAACAATTAAAGTCAATTCAAAATAATTGAAGGTGAGTTCAAGAGAATTTGAACATGAATTTAAGAAAATTTTTTGGGAATTCAGAAGAATTCAACAAAAAATTAATGTAAATTGAAAAGGTGAATAGGTGACGACCTGTCATAACTAAAATTAGGTTTATAGCTTAAAATAATTTTGAAATTAGCAGTTGGAAGTATTCAGTAGACGCGCTTGTTTCCAGCAAAGCTCAGTAAACTAAACCGATTCAACCAGTTGAACGAGCGCTAAATTTAGGATTATCGATCTAGACTGAAGCAAATTTCAGTAAGAAAGCACGTGCATGTTTGATATAATGACGAAAACAGAATGTTTCTGTCACCGATTTAAAAATTTGAATGTAATTTTTAAATTGAACCACATAAAATTTCTTGGTCCCAGACATTGCACCTAGGACCAAGAAATTTTATATCGCCTTTTATTCATACGGCGGTTTAATTGTCGATACTTTTTAAATTACGTCTAATAAACTCAGATGTTATAAAACAGACTGCATTCATGAAGAGTCTGTTTCTAGTAAAAAAAATTGCCAGGCAGACGAAAATAGAATAAGTATGAGAAAGGAATGAAACAAACATCAAGAAAATTTACCAGATCGATCCGAGGGATGTACAGAAAGATAAAGTCCTAGATTTCCAGGAGGATTATTAACCCAATGTTGGAGAGGTCCGCTAACATTAAGAGTAATCCAACCTTCTTTTAGAGTAGCGTTTACAGAATCCACATATTGCAATTCTCGTTCTCTACAAAAAATAATAAGAATTACAAATTCGATTTGACGTAAAATAAGTACAGATTGTAATTACTGTTATTATTATTTTTAAGGGTGTTGGATTAGGGTTCTATATCATCGAAATTCTATCTCTTCATTTTACTCAGCAAATATTATAATTCTGTTTAAAAAATTGAGTACGGCTAAAGAGTGAAAAAATATCTACTTATAATATTGCTCAAGTGAAATAAGGAAATTGAATTTTGGTATAGTTTGAAAACTTTGAATATTTTTACATTTAGACGCATCCTGATTACTGTATACATTTGTGAAACGGATAACCTTCTGGTGTACACACGTGAGAAGACTGTGGACACATAAAACATAATTAGAAACTCAAGTCGCCAACTTGTCTCGAGAGATTGTTGAAGAAGTGGAGGTAAAATATAGACGATGAGGAGAAGGACAAAAAATGCTGAAGAAGGAAGAGTGCGTCACGCATTTGAAGAAAGACACGAACAGTAATTTGTGCGTAAAACTGCGGAGGTCAATTGCAGACGAGACTTAACTTTGCTAATTTACTTCAATTTGCGGAATAGTATTTCCTGTCCGGTAAGAGACTCCATTTCACATGAATGAGACACGGAAGACTAATTTCCAAAACAATGATGAATCATTATAAATTGTATCTAATTGTTAGGTAAACATTTTTTACATTTTTATGTTTACACTTGAAGTCGTTTAAAATATTTCGAAATCCCTTGAAATTCCTAGGAATCCCATACAATATCTTGAAATGTCTAAAATTCCTTAGAATTTTTTTAAATTCCTCAAAGTCACTTAAAATCTCTTAAAGTCCCGGGCAACGCCAGGTAAACTGTTAATATGCTAGGTATTTAGCTATTTTATTTTCAAATATGATTGTTTTTACTAATATAATAATAAAGACATTTTAGGATTTTAAAAAATTTGAAAGAACCGTTTTTAGCCTTAAATTGGTCATTCCTACCAAACACGCGTATCTAACTAATAGTCTGAGGAAGATAACGATGAGGAGATGAAACAATGAAAAAGAAAAAATAGGGATGCTTTCTTGTCCCTTCTTGAAGCTAAACCTAGATCCTAGGTTTATATTAGGAAGCCAAAGGCACAGGTAAAGCAAATACCTGAGATTTTTTCAGGAACTTAAGGACCGCCAAATTAGGGACAAGATGACGATGTCAAAACTAAGGATGGAGCTAATTTCCAAGAAAATTCGAAATTGGTCTCCCATCGTTTCCTCCGAAGTGCTTCTTCTCCCATTTCAACAAGGTTCCAAATTTTTTGTGTCTTTTCGCGACAGCCTTTAGGTTCCAGATCTCTATCTGGAAGACATCTTCTGCTGAAGTTTTTACTAAAGGAACCCTCAAAATCATGTGTCCTTTCTTTAATTAAAAAAAAAAGTGATCTTACCCACTCTCTGTACGCAGTACACGATATGCTGTTATCGTATAGGATCCTCTATTTTTGCGATTTCTTACAGTTTCTATACTTCGATAAAGTCTGAGTTCTGCGCCAATTATTTGCTCTCCAGGTGGTACTTCAGAAACATCAAACCAGAGTCTTTTTCCTCGTTCGTGTCTCACACCTGACACGTGACGATCTATAAAAAAACAGAAAAAAAGTTTAAGTTTCATAATAAAATGTGAATGGGTCACTGTAACTGTAATTTTTAATGTCCCGCCTACCTTAAATGGACTCTTTTTAATTTTTTATACACTATTTCAATTTTTAATTTAAAAATCCAATTTATTTCAATTCGAAAACTGAAATTATGTAACAATGACCCATATATATTTTCATTTGTAAGTCTGAATATAAAAATATAAAAACAATGACAAGTCTAGAGGTTTAGGTATGTATGTATTAGAATAACTCGCGTGCCTAACTTGACACGTATTGATTTATATAATGTAGATCGGCCGAAGGATATAAACTAGGGACTAAACGGACCGCGATCGATTCGCAGCACGAAATCGTCCTTTTCTTCGACTTTCATCGCCGACAGGACCTCTCCGTTTTATTTTTCTTTTCATCTTATTTTTCTTTATTTTTTTGGGTCCACCATTCCACCAGTGGACTGGGCTTCTCAGGGAGGCTAAGTAATGCCTAATGTTCGAGGTGGATAAGGGCATAAAAATTAGTTTTGTTTCTCTCGGACGGTCGCATTCCAAAGGCACCTGATTGCCGCGAGCAAACGAGCGGGCCGAGAGCGGGCCCTCTCGGGGTGGTCCAAATAGCTTGGGACCATCCCGGAGCGTTCAGCAAAGTGGTTTTGTTTTTTGGGTCTTAAACTCCCCTCCCACTCGCCCTTAAACTTTCCCTCGACTTTTATCCTTTTCTTCTTTTATCTCAACCATATACACGAACGCTCTACATTCTCAGACAGACAAACAAGGCCATACACGCGCGTGCCATCCTCAGAAGGAAAATAGATAAAGTTGCTGACAAGATACCAGTTTAAGACGCTTAGGCCTCTCAGTCCCTATAGGAAAAAATAGCGTACATAAGGCACTTTTTTGTTGGTCATAAGGTTTTTCTTTTTAATTAGATAGATGTGCAGTGAATGATTTAAAATGATTTAAAGAATTTTAAAAGATTTGGAAAAGACTAAAGTATATTTCAAAAGATTTTAAGTAATTTTAATGAATTTAAAGAGAAACCAAATCTTGAAAATAAGTTACAAACATACATTGGGTACCGCAGCTAAATATAAGAGACAATGGGGGATACAGGACATCAAATCCATATTAGCTTGCTTTTTCCTTCCTTGAATTCCATTTTTAACCAAATGGAAAAAGACTATACGAATTGAAAAGTTTGTAGACTCATCATTTGGATCAGCAACAGTACGGTTTATTGTACTGGCCCAGAACTGGATCAAATTATAATCACCTCTGAAAAACATAAAAGTTGCTAATAACAGGAATGAATCGTCTACAGTTTTTTATGTTCCATTAGAATCACCTTAGGGGCTCACTCCACGGTCGTTTCTCTTTTCGGCTTCATCCGGATCTCTTCCCACCGGGTCTAAAGACAAAAAGAAAAAAGACGTCCGCCTTGAGTACGGGCCACCAAGTTGAGACATTTTTACCTGTGCCTGTGACTGCCTGTGACTCCTCGACCGAGAAAGAGAGATATTGACTCATCTCCCTCGCAAAGGGCAGAGGGGAGACGACCATCGAAACCGAACGGGTCGAAAGTTGGCGGGGATAATATATGAGCCGAATGGGCCACACCGGTTACACGCACGCAAAATTGCATTTCGCTTGCGCACACACGTTCGATCTCTTGGGGGCACATGGTCGAAATAGCTTAATCGAAAGGTGTACCTGCAGGCAACCATTTCCTCTTTATGCAATTGATTGATGATTATTTATAGCTATGTGAAAAAATCGAACCACTAAAACTTATCATCAATTATTCAACAATTTTTAGGGGGGAAATGAAATTCAATTCATTTTCATAGTACGTTAAAGCTTTTTAGTAATTAAAAAAATTTTAATGGTTTTTAGATAATTTAAAAGATTTCAAGGGATTATAAAACATTTCAAAGAATTTCAAATTCACTTAAAAAAATTAAACGTTGTTATTTGAAAAAATAACGTAACATAAGGAAGAGGGGGTGTGTATTGTAAATGAGAGGAGAGGCAAAATTAGGGAGAAAAAGTGCATGTTTCTGCAATACATTTCTTTTAAATTACCTAAGTCTACTTTTAAATTTTAAGTTTGTTCATAAGAATTGCATCCAATTTGAATTTCACAATGCAGCTGTGTTTTCTATCTTCAACTCTTCAGTGATATCAATTCCAAAGATGAATTCGAGTTTTAATCTATTTTCAATTCCTAGAATAAGCTCTACGACCCTCTTGAATAAATCAATTTTGTGATATCTATAAAAGATTGGAAAGTAACTACAGATTCATGACAGCAAATAATGACACCAATTAATAAAACACTATCACATCTGCCACTATCAGCAGTGGCAGAATAAAATAAAAATTAAATAATTCTACTTTGTTTTGGCCTTTGTATTATTTATTAATAGTGTTTAAAAAGCAGACAATCAATTAAGACTCGTTTGGGCGCATATTGTAATAAAGATTCATAATTTATATCCGTTATTTTTATCGAACGTCCGAGTTCCCGCATTATACTGGGTGGATATTCATGTCGAATAAGTTATGGTTACAAGCGTTACAAGCATCAATTTACATGCAAACTGGACGTCATTATGTATCAAAGTCTAGAATATTCTCATTGAATGCAGATTCAGTTAAAAAAATAAGTAAATATCTCATATTGGGCAAGACACACTAAAAATATTTTAAGGGGTTTAATAGACTTTCAATGACTAGTCTAACGAAAAAAATATGTCCAATCTATCCAATCAATACAAAAATTTGTTATTCATTTGAATATATTCGGAACTTGTAACACATTCAAAAATGTAAAAAAAAATTGCAATTTCGAAGCCTGTGTTATTCTTTTAAACCTTTATCGTTATATAGAGGATTTCAAACAGTTTATATTCATTAGCTGAGTTCAAAAAATTGTTTTCAGTCTTTGAAGTTTCGAAATAGAGTCTCGATTATCCAATCAAATCGAAACCTGTTCTAAAAGGAATATGCTCATGAACTTCTGGAAGACCTTCAACGTTATGATCTTCAACAACAGTTATTCTTCACTATATTACCCATTCACCAATAAACGTCTACCAAGTCATCTTCTCAGTAAAAAGATCCACTAAAGGACAGAAAAATTTGAAAACTGAAGTGAAATTACTCACTGCGTGCAGCAAATGTCATGATGACGTCGCTCTGGTCGATGGCCCTCAGATCTTGACCGGACAGGTCGAACTCTCCGGACTTCCCATGCTTGACGTCGACCGGTTTCTCGTTCTCATCTTCGCCAAGAGCATTCTTGTAAATGTCCAGCAGGAACTTGGGTGCGGACCTCTTGACCTGTGGTGGCCTGTGGCTGTTCTTCCGAGGTCTTTCCGGCAGACCAAGGAGGTTCAAAATCTCATTTTCGACGTTACGCTTGTCCCTCGAGGAGGCCACCCTATGCACGACTGTTTGATCAAATCCGTTATCAATATAAACTCCACTCATTCTTTCAGAGGAACTGGGACCAGCGTTCTCCAGCACCAGAGAAAGAAGCAGGAACCAGGAGTAATAAAAAGGAGCTTTTCTAGCTCCATCCTGTAACACCATTTCTGCAGATCTTTGTCACGTCTTCGTCTACTCCTTAGCCTACTGCTTCGTCAACCACGTCTTCAGAAAGTTGTGGAAAACATTCATTTGTTTGCGTGCAACGCTTGATGATCTTGAAATATTGAATTTCACTCTGCTTTCTTATTTATGACCCGATAATTCTTGTTCCGATTCCGATGGTGGTTTTTGATTCGGGTGATGGCCTCTGGTCCAGATGATGATTTCTGTGAATCCAATTGATGATTTCTGGTTGGGACCAGAAGATGGTACCACTACGACTTTCCGCACTAGTCGTGAAAGGCTCAACCGCGTGCAACAATCGCCCGGTCACTTTCCGTTCACCTTAAAGACTGCACGCGTAAGG
Organism: Synergus itoensis; assembly: GCA_904066005.1. Taxonomy (NCBI): domain Eukaryota; kingdom Metazoa; phylum Arthropoda; class Insecta; order Hymenoptera; family Cynipidae; genus Synergus; species Synergus itoensis. The sequence continues at coordinate 811,590 of CAJFCP010000131.1, read as the reverse complement.
CTCCGCAGTACCAGAGTCTGTTTGTCTGGCCCGATCTTCTGTACAGTTCCTCACGAGGCCTCAGCCTCACCAACGCCTCCCAGGAACGTAGCTTCCGGATCTGGTTCCCTGTTAATCCACGAGCCCCATTCGGCCCTAAATTATGATAGCAGACCTCACAGACTAGTCCCTTTATCCCATATGATACAGTATGTTTAGCAGAGGACCATAATGTCCTTTATTGTCAGGATGCCAAGTTTATGAATTTCAAAGCCATATCCAATAACATTCCAGGTGAAATTAAAAACATCTAAAGTCAATTCAAAATAAAAGTCTTAAATACTTAGACCCAATTATCACTTTCCTGGAGAGATTACATTTTTTTGTGCAAGAGTGTTTTTAACATAAATAAAAAAAATGTTCTGCTCTGAATCAAAGTCAGGTAAAAATGGTTTTTGCGGTTTCGACTTGGGATCAAAGCAAAATTATTTGAATTACAAGACTTACTGAGTCCCTTGATATCTTAAAGATTTTAATCTCGCTGAAGAATCTTGCAGGAGAAATATGAGAAGAAAGTCTCTTTGGACAAGGCAGGACAAGGTCGAACCGAAAATTAGTTACGCCAACTCAGTTAAGTTTGAAGCACTCTTTTCATTGTGAGGCTCGTTAATATAATTTACAGTTTGTCTGTAATACTGAAATCTCCTTGAAAAATAAAAAAAACAAAAGTAAGAATTTTGAAAAATTACTTTCCTGCGCAGCTTATTTTTCTGGATAGCTAATAAAGAAATTTATAACAGATTTGGTTTCTAAAAGAGGTATTTTTAAAAATAAGTGATAAAAAAGTATTACGGAATTTTCCGTAAGAATAGTGTTAAAAATAGCACTCATTACCAAGGATTAAGACGCACTTTTGAAAGTAAATTATTTATTGATGATAAATTACAGTTAAATGTTTACAAGACATATAAGAAACGAAACAACTTTAGTTTTAATAAGAGAGAAGACTAAAAAAGCGGTTAATTCACGTTATAAGCTAGCGGGCATGGGCGGATCCAGGGGGGGGGCCACGGCTTCTTGGCCCCCCCCAAAAGCCCAGATTTGAAATTTTCACGCAGCTTATAAATACAAAAACTTGGTGGAGGGGGAAGGGTAATTATTTCGTGGCCCCCCCCAAAGCCCTTGTCTGGATCCGCCCCTGCTAGCGGGTGGTCTCAAACTTTTAAGTGAATTCACAATTGAAATATTGAAAGCTCTAGTGTTAGTAGAGTCTCGAATAAGAAAACTCTTTGAAGAACCTCAGTAAAGATTTAAAAAGATTGTCAATTCTCTCGGTACTTTTGAGCAAAAATGATAATTGTAATAGCTATTGGTTATTACAAATTGTAGGAGTATCTTATTAGTAAAACTGATACATATTGACAAATCTTGGTCTTAATTTTTGATCTCGGTAGATCTGAAGGGTTGGAAAGTACCTGAACCTTAGCAGGCGTAGAACTCATTAACATAGAATTGTAACAAGACAAGTATTGAACTAGGTATTTGGTAGACTCATAAAGAGCTTAAAAGATGAAATCATATAATTAAACAAATAGCGCGAAAACGTTCAACGAATGGAAAGCTCCCCTTTTCCATTTCGCCAATTCAGTTTACTGATATTTAATCTATTTATTAATTAATCATAAAGAATAATTTTTTTTAGAATTTAAAAATACTAAAATTATTAATTAGTATTTTTGTAAATTTTCCGTGCCAAGAAAATACGTCCCTGATTCATAGAAATAAGACCGCCCCTGTTGAGGAGTAGGCGGTGCAATTCTGTTCTAAAGTGGCCTGAAGGATCAGGGCTGCTGAATAATCACAGTGCAATGGCGGTCTACAAAATAAAGTATCAAATTTATTTAAAGAATATTCAATATTCATATAAAAATTGTTATTAATCTTTTTCTTAACTTCTTTAAGTGTTGGATCCAAGTGCTACCCTCGAAATTTGAGTTCATTTTATAAAAAAAGAAAATATTAAAACCACGAAGTTTTTCGCTCTTTATCCATTATTCTATTTAAAAAATTAATACTGCAGCGAAGTGAAAAAATTTCTAATTATAATATTTGTTGAGTAAAATAAGGAAATCGAATTCTTATGTTGTAATATGAATCCAACATCCTTAAGAATTATTAAAAAACTTGATTTATGTAAAATTGATATATAAGGGTGATTATTTTATTGAGACTCTTCGAATGCATTAGTACTTATATGTATAATTCAATAATTTACTCCCCTAAGGGCGTTGGACCCAAGTTCTAACATCAAAATTCGATTTTCACATTTTACTTCTTTTTACTTCATTTTACTTTTTTTAATTCTTCGTTTTATGCAAACAGTAATGAAATTACATTGTAAAAAGCAACACACTTTTGAAAAATAATGTTAAGCAAGGATGGAACTCATTAGGAAGGAAAACCATTAATTCGTAGTATAAATTATTATTCATAATTTCATAATAGTTTAATTAAAATAGCGAAATTGAATAATCCCTAATTTTAAATTAATTTCAATGCAAATCGTTTCAATGACATATTACACTTTTACATCGATTTAAAAAATTATTGAAAATTTTAATTCAATGACCAATTCAACTTCTAAGAATATAAAACATATTAATAACGTAAATTAAGATCTACAGCCCTGAATCGTCATCTTGTACTGGGGACGAAACATTGCCGAGATGAGGGACAGGCAAGAAGAATAAATAAAGTAAATAAAACGCGCGAGTGTGTATATATAGGCAGGTAAATGAGAAAAAAAAAAGTAGAAAGAGAAGGAAAGTACCCCGGAGGCGAATTCCTGGTAAGCGAATCGAGAATCTTGGGAGAGATTTGCAACGAGTGGGGACAGAAATATTTCCTCTGGTCACGTAATTTCCGGACATCTTTAGTACTCTTCGAAAGAAAATCAACCCATTTTCTCAAAAATAATTCCTTAAACTTGCTCTTAACGCGTAAACCAATGATAGATTTTGTAACTGTTCCATCACAAGAAGGTTACCGCATTCTATACCGATTGCTACATATTAGGTAACATAAATGTTTTATAATAAGGATTAATTAAAAATCTCCATCTTTTGCAAATCGATGAAGAATCACAACATCTTAATATACGCTAAAAACAATAAAACCTCCAGGAATTTATTCTCGGCACCATCCTCTTTAAAAATGTCAAATTTTTGCAAAAGGAGATGGGCGGAGTTTTGATGAGGATGTGTGGAAGTTGAAGAAGGTCTGGGAAGAAAGGCTGAGGCTAGCTGGGGCAGGTTAGTTGACCAGGTCGGTGCCAGAGAGTCTGCAGAGTCTCGGAGATATCAGCTGTGTTTCCAGCGGTAGACTGCTTGCCTCTGGTTCTCGGAACCCTGAGACCGGTTCTACTTGACCCGCTCGAGACCGGATCGGAGATCAGAGCGCTACCGAAAATGCAGCAGGGACTGCCACAGCAGCCAGTCGAATCGCCAACGATATTCTGCGGTCCGTGCTCATTTTCGTTTCTCCGTTCTTCACGCTTTTATTACTCCTCTTTTCACATACATACAAACGGCTTAACGACCTCTTTGTCGATCCTTCTGAAGCTTTAGGGCCTCCTCAAATAAAATTAGTCGGAAGGTGAGCACGCGATTCTTTCCTGCGAGATCGCACGTGCGAACTTTGCCAGTTATTACTTGTTGCTTCAAGTCTCTACTTGTCAAATGCCAGCGGCAAATATCTCACTAGATAATTCGCAAGCGTTACCCTTTCACTATGGAATTAACTGGTTAATTCTAAGAGTTAAAGTATAGTGTGACGAATTGCAAAAAGTTTAATTCAAAATTTAGAAAACCATATATTCTATTTTCATTTATTAAAATTCGGCCTTTGCATAAATAGCCATATTGCTTTTTTTAAAGTAAAGATTACTATTTAATTGTAAAAGTAATTTAATAAATAATCAACAATTTGATTCTAGAATTTCCCATATATTTTTTCTTTAAATGCCCTAGTTGTCAATTATCAAATACGTCCTATATATGAATATAATCTTAGTAACATAAGTCTTAGTTTAAATACCTTAAATTTACTTAACATACTTGTCCATGAACTTACGATGAAACTCGCTTCTTAAAGAATCATTGACAAATACTTCATGTTTTTTTTTAGGCTCAGAACGAGCGCAGTTTTTGAAGACGACGTCGTCGTCCCATCTTCGCCTTACTTTTAAATCAGAGCGACTAGTTTGCGCCGAGTAGTTGAGGAGTGGATTTCCAGAGAGTATATTCTCCATCCTAATTCTTTCTTCTTCCTGTCGCTTCTCGATTTCCTGAAAAAATGAAAATAAATTACATTAATAAAAAGTATAAATATTTCCATGTAAAATTACTAACCTTAACAATATTATAATATAATATTTATTATATTGTGCCATAAGCATTTCTCATAAGAACCATGAACTTAGGGCTTGATATTTGGAAAACTAATGATTGATTTTTAATAAAACTCCTAACAATTACATAATAAGTTTTCATACTTTCCCTCTATATCTAGCATTGAATTTTTTAAACTATTCACTTCGTGATTAATAATATTATAATAGAACAGTGTAGTGTTTTATATTATATTAAGAGAATTGAGGTCAATTTCTAGATACCCCTAGTACTTTCGTATTTTTACCTTTTTTTCCTGTTCCGCAGCTCGCTCCCTCTGGATACGCTGCAACTCTATCATCAGAGCTGCGGTATCGTCCTCTTCATCTGATTCTGAGTCAGAGTCATTTTCGTCAACTGGATCATCGGCATCCAAACTGGCTGCCGGAACTTGGTCAAGTTTTTGTCTTTTGGCTGCACTTCTGTCTTCAATCATTCGTCTATTGGACGCTTTGTCCTTTTCTTTTTCACGCTCTTCCAGCTCTTTGCGGAAGTCTTTATTTCGTAACTCCGATGCTGTGTTTTGACCATGTTCCCTATAAGAAAATAATATTTGTATGTATTAATAAAGCTAGAAGAGACTGAAATATAGTGAACCCAAACTACCAAAAGAATTTTTTGGTTTTTTTCACTTTTTTTATTTCTTCAACTTAAATTTTGAGGTTATGTTGACCAGCACATAAATCGCAAATAAATTATTAGACAACGGAACTCAGTCGGCATAAATTACGTTCCAAAAACGTCTTAAAAACGTTTTGGCCGGACATCGGACGTTTTTGAGTTTTCGACATTTACATCAATTAGGTACAACCAAAAAAAAAAACGTTTCTAAAATGTTCTAAAAACCTTGAATTTTGTGCCCATTGTTAAAGTCATGGATACAATCAGATTAAATTAAAATAAACCTAATGTAAATGAATAAGAATTCGAAATACTTTACCTATATTTTAATTTAGTGTGCGAAGGCAAATCTCGAGACGAATATTGTTTGGAGAGTGCGCTTAAATCTTTTTCGCCTCGCCCTGATCCGCCTCTCGCAGGATCAAATGTTGGCCTCGCAGCTGTCGTCATGATGTAATTTTATAAAATAATACCTGGACTTCAATAAATGCTTCGAAAAAAATTATAGTATTAAATATTGCCCGACAAAGCACAATTAAAAATATGTATTAACGAACTGCAACTGACAGCTGATACACAACCAGACTCCAGACCCTCTCAAAGTTGGCTCCCTGCGCGCGCAGCGCATATTGGCTTCTCACTGGAGAAATGTTGCCATTGGTCAAAATTTGGCGCGCGATTCAAAAACGAATTGATTTAATTCGATTTTGAATCGCGCGCCAAATTTTGACCAATGGCAACATTCTCCAGTGAGAAGCCAACACGCGCTGCGCGCGCAGGAAGCCATCTTTGAACTTAAGAGCCAATTGGTGCCAACTTGAACATTGCTGCCAACATTGCGGGCGGACACGTCAGTGTTTAGTTGTTTACTTGCAAAAAAGATATTCTTGCTTCTGCTTTCGTCACAAATGGTTGTAAATGAACACAAATTCGTGTAATCTACACGGGGAATCGGGGATTTGCAGTTTAAGAAAAAAATATGTGAAATAGTGCTACTTTTAAAAATGAAATTACAAGGTACTTTCGGTATAGAATTTTGTTTAGTGTTGCTCAATTTGTACATAGTTTTCGGCCACGATTTAAAAGGATTCGACGACACGGTTCTTTTTAAAATAAATTGGCCTGGAAAGAGTAGCGCAGAATTGTTGGTAAGTCTTTTAAAGAATTGCCTTATGAAACATTTTTTCTTGTCATCAAACATATCTTTGTTTTTATATTTCTTTTTATTTCGGAGCAAGCATGCGGGGAGTGTAATTTTGAGATTATATTCAGTCATATGTCAGACGTGGATTAGTTGTGATCAATATTTTGAAAATTTCTTTCAATTAGACATTGGGTGGCTTCCAGGAAAATCATAAGGTTGAACCTTATCTTATTACAACACATAACAATGAACGGTATCAGTGTGATATTCCTGACACAACTGAACAGGAACAAGATCAGGGAGAGACGTATGCTGGACCAAACCCTATTGAAATCTTGTCTCCACTTTTTAATCAAAACACCTGTTCTTATAGGGTATGTATTGAATGTTTTTAATTCAGTTTAACTTATGTTAATCTTGAAATTTAGTTGCTTTCAAACCGTCGAAACTTTCGAATTTCCTCCAATTTTTATGCTGAAAAAGTTTCTTAATTCTATTCTGTGCATATAAATTATAAATGTTTACAATAATCTTTTTATAGTACAATTTTTAATAATTATTTACAGTTAGAATCATATTGGACCTACAAACTTTGTCATGGTCAATTCGTCCGCCAGTATCATGAAGAGCGTGAGGGGAAAAAAGTTAAAACTCATGGTTATGATCTCGGAAATTTCGACAATACTCAGAGAATAAAACTCTCAGCTCAATATGATGAACTCGCAAAAAATCCAAACCGAAGAGCGGAAATTCCTGTGAAAAAAGTTGATGGAATTAACATGCCCTACGTCGAAATTGAAATGAAGGACGGAACCATCTGCGACCTAAATAACAAACCTCGTTCCATAAAAGTACTTTACGTTTGTTATCAACATGGCAAGCATGAAATTTTTTCTCTCAAGGAAATTTCAAGTTGCGAATATGAAGCAGTTGTCTTGTCTCCTCTGCTATGTAGTCATCCAGATTACAGACCTCAAGATACAGGCGAAAATGAAATCAACTGCAGGCCAGTTGATAATGCTCTCAAAAAACCAAAGTCTTTAATGCAACTTGATGCTGAGAGTCTGAAATTGAGACTCCAGAAAGTCGGGGTAATTAAATTATTTATTATTTTAATAGGTATTATTTTGTAGATTTGCATTTAACATTTTTTCTGTAGAGAAGCGTCCAAATTTTACAATTAGTTTAAATCTGACTTGATTATTTTTTATCAACTCAATTTTAATTTCTTTAGTTTTCGTTGCAAGAAATATAAATCTTAAATTATTTAATCGAAACTCTTATTTAGCATTGTCTCATTTTTTGTAGAACTTAAGTAGTTGGTTTGCAAGCTGTTTGATCTTTTAGTTGATAGTTTTTTCTTATTTACGTTCTGTAAAATAAACTAATATCTATTTATGGAAGTTTTCAAAACAGCTTTAAAAATAAGAATATTATGTTGAAATTAGAAAAACATATTACATGAAATAGTTGGTAGATTTATATTTTCAAATGTTTTGAATCACTTTTTGTTAATTATGCATTTGTCTATATTTTCTTAGTTAAATGAAAATTAGTATTCTTTATTTTATTTTATTATTATTTCTTTTCTTTCATAATAATAACTTTCAGAACTTTATTCTACTAATGTCGGCAACTAATAGATGGTATGTCGAAAAAACAATTTGATATATATGGTATTGATTGTTTGTTATGCAGGATGAGAAGCTACAGAATGTCTATGCGATCATCCATGTAGATAAGGAGGGCCAGGTCAGAATTATTTTCCTTTTTAGGGAAACAGAGTTTCTCAATTTGGTGGTTGGCAGAAACGTTCCTTTTTACTCTGTCCCTTCTTCATCTACTTTTTGTCTCTGCATTAAGATTTCAAGATAATTATTGGAAAAAAGTCTGGAATAAATATGTATTCATTTTATTGACATTTATAAGAAAGGAAAATACTTTAAGAATTGTTTATTTACCACTTAAAACTAGCAATTGCAATTTTAATGATGTTTTATTAAAACAAACAAAAAATTCTCAGAGAGTTTTCCAATCTTCTTTTATTATTAAACAAATTTTACTAACACTACTGCATTCCTTGGGCTTTTAATTGCTAATGGTTATGGGTACTAAGAAAACTTTAAAACTTAACGCTGCAACTAATGTTTTTGAATGAGCTTTATTACTTAGCTTATGATAACTAATTGCTTATTATGAAAAATAAAATTAATGCACAACACAAGGGAACTTAATACTAGAAGGAAAATATGGATTTTATTTTCATAGTTTCAAGTATTGAACATTCATAAATAATAACGCACTTGATTAAAATCTTAAATTTTTTTAAAGTATTTTTAATGGAATGAATATTTTTTAGGATGGTGAAGCTCGTGTTAGGGTCGAAATTCGTCCAGTGGACGTTTTGGATAAACTTCACAATATCGACAAATCTGTGAATAATTTAGTCAATCAAGGAGTAAATCTAGCGAAAGTCAGCCCTGTGCAGAGTTTTCTCAGTGGCACAAACTGCTTGAATGGAGTGAGTTAAATATTTAATATTTAAAATAATTGAATTGTTTAAAAGTTTAAGTTAAGTTTTTGGTAGAGACCATAATTAATATCTAATCTAATGGTAAATAATCCTTTCTTCACAGGGAAATGGTTGGTGGAAATACGAGTTCTGTTACGGTCGTTCCGTTACTCAATACCATACAGAAAAGGACGGAACGAAGACAGTAGTGAACTTGGGAAAGTTCGACAAAGAAAAACATTTGGAATGGATAGAGGCTCATCCGCACAAGAAACCAAAGCCTCTCGCTCAGAGAAAACAACTCTCACACTTCTATAGCGACGGAAGTGTTTGTGATAAAACTGGAAAGCTGAGACAAACCGAGGTTTGATTCTTTCTATTAAACTAAAAATATTTTTTATAATTTATGTTGATCACTAATTTTGCAATTAAGTACTCAAATATTGATTGTTTCAGGTGAAACTAAAATGCGTAACCAACCCTCTTGGTAGCCAATCAAGTGTTTCTCTATTTCTCCTGGAACCAAAGACGTGCGAGTACATCCTGGGCGTAGAATCACCCCTAATCTGCAACATTCTTCAGTTTGCGGACGAAGAAACGGGTCTGATAAGTGAAAAAGCCCTCTTAAACTTAAAAGAACCAACATCCACTTTCCAACAAAACGAAGACGACATAGTTGAAAGGATAGCCAATGGTGATGAATGATAAGAATTAGTCAGCCTCAAAAAACTTACAATTCATCAACTAACTAACCAATATTCGTAAAGTCAACACCAGCAGAAATCAGTGTTGTATTCATCTGGATTCAACAATCTAAAATTTATATTTAAATCTATAAGGACATTCGCGGCTACATTTTTTTATCTAGTTATAAACTATCGTGATAAATAAAGTGTGCAAATATTTGCATTTTCTGAATATGATTCAGTACACGGAAGAAGAAGGGAGTAAAGATAAAATAAAAAGATAAAACAGTTAATAAAAGCGTAAAAATATTATTTATAAAATACTGTATATCATCTAAAGCAGATCTAAGGGACCTTTTTCTTCGATTCTTTCCACGATTACGTCTCAAGTAAGAGAGAATTTTCATTATCCAACATTGAGGCCAACACCGACTCGAAATTGTTCTTTTTTATGATTGTACAATCCGCTGATGACCAAAGAAGAATCCACAAGTGGATAAAGTTTCTTCTCAACAACTGCACTCACAGTGCTCTCGGAACTTACAAGTCCTCTGAAAATCAAATCCGAATGGGGAAGATCCATTTGATAAACAATCGCAGCTCCCGATTCTTGGGTCAGGAAATTCGTTTCGATTTCGACTCCTAATTGTAATTGATGACTAGCTTTCTGGTGGTAACAAACATGAACTCCAGCTTGTCCCAAAGTAGCAGATAAAGTCGAAGCTCCAGTGCTGTATCGACAAGCCAAGGACATGATTGTCTGCTGATTTCCTGGAATTTTAGAGCCTCTATGACATGCAATTTCGGTTCCCAAAGTTAACCTGGAAGTTATAGCTTTCAAAAAATGAAGAACGAGAGTCCCATGTTGTTTTAAGATACTTGGATTCGCCAAAGTTAAGGAAACTGTGGAGTTGTTTGATCGATACTCGAGAGTCGAACTGAGTGCTTTGTATTGTTGATTTGCAATTTGAGCGGCTAATTTTAATCTGCATCTGCATCCAAGTGTGTGCATCAAAGTCGCAGTAATGTTGCCATTTGGCATTATTTCTCCACAGATTACTGGATATTTTTCAAGGAGGCCTACTCTTTTTATTCCTACATATTTTGTGCCGAATTTATAGCCTGAAGGAGTTACTGAGCTAAAAATTAGCGAGTGGGTCACACTAAAATTCTGGCTTAAGGTTTTCTTCACTATTAGTTTTGCGCCTTCGAAATTTTGAGGAAAAAGGTCCTTTACCTAAAGTAATTAGAAGAATCTACTTTATTATAATTCATAAAATATTTTTAAAAACATAATATTTAAAAATATTGTCCAAAAAGAAATTATACCTTTTTGTGAATTTCTTCCAAACATCCTGGGTTTCCAGGTCCACTTCCTGCAGGACATGGAATGCAGGGAGGGTTAGAATTATAATTATGAGACACATTATTTCGTTCTGGTTGTTGCATGGAAGCATGTACAGAACCCATTTTTACTTGAAATTAATTTTAATTTTTCAAGTTAATTCATTTGCAATGTATTCTTTGTAGAAGTAGTATAAATTTTCTTCTTGAGGAATTAAACATTTTACTTAGCTTTCAATAACAAAGGATGTGACTAATAAATTTCGAACTTTAGTCTCCAATTTTGAAAAAATTTCTTTTGTATTTAAGATGATATTTAGATTTATTTATTTATGCATTTAAATATTTCAATTCTTCTCATTAATTAATTTCTTGGGCATTACATGGGCATTAAACTCAAGTGTCAAAAATTTTTCTATTTTGTCTTGCGTGAAGTGAGTCATAAACATGTTTTTGAATAATTTAAATTTAAGAGTGTTGGAGCCAAGTTCTAATCTAAAAATTCGATTTCTTCATTTTACTCAACAAATATTAAATTTGGAATTTTTTCCCTCTGTATAATTAATAAATTTTTAACTAGAATTATGCGTACAGAGCGATAAAATATCTAATTCAAATATTTTTTAAGTAAAATGAAAATATTGACTTTTGAAGTCAGACTTCGAATTCTTCGTTTTATGTAAAAAGTATCGAAACTAAATATTTTTTCGCTCTGTACGCAGTCTTATATTTGAAAAAAGATTAGTGCTACAGAGCGAAAAAATATTTATCTATAATTTCCGTTGAGTAAAATGGAGAATGGAATTTTGAGTTTAACACTTGGGTCCAATACCCTTAAAACTTTAGAATCTGAAATTTGCAAAATGTCGATAAGGTAGGAATCGAATAACTAATGCATGGCCTTAATTGCATTTTATTATTATAATTACCGTGCATTTTTTCATAAATTTTAGTGGTTTATTGATAATTAATTGAATTATTGATGATTAATTGAATTTTGATTTTTTTCAAATAAAAAAAAGAGCAAGCTGCTTCTGCAGTGCTGTTATATGGAAGTGACAATTACCTCGTGTTACCTACTCGATTTACCCCCCAATTTTGGAAATCGCGGTGTTTCGAGGAGCGAAGTGAAAAGACTCTACCGTGCGAGCGTTGCAAGGGGGCCGCAGGTGAATTTTCATACACAACCACGGTTTTGCAAGCGCATCGGGAGTCGACCACAAAGCTACACAAAGAGCGACAGCGTGACAACACACTGAGCAGATCTGCCACAAAATTTAATCTAGCGATCAATGTTCAGCTGTGCCATCACTAGCACACACTTCCAATAGCAACTGGAAAATTGGTGCTTATATATGAAACACATGAATTTTTCACCGCTTGTGAGAAAGCCCATTATTCAAAACAATTTATAACTTTTGTTTAATTATACTTTCGGGACCAATGTGTATCTTGTAAATTAAAATAAAAGCTGAATTTTATTATAAAAAATTTAATACTGTCTCAATGTATTTTTTGCATGTTTTTTTATCAATTTAATTTTATACAGAAAATATGACAATTTAAAATGCTGGCCATCTTGTGGTCAAGATGGGTAACTAAGTGGGAACTTTTTAAATGTCTCTCACAATTGGTGGATTCAAATGTTCCGCGTTCCTTGCAGTGGCTCCAACTCGTGCCCTTTACTCTACTGCGCATGCGTCGCACTCGATACCTGATTGGTTGCTATTCGCGCGCAATTTGAAATGCTAAAAAATATTATGCATTTCAAATTACGCGCGAATAGCAACCAATCAGATACCGAGTGCAACGCATGCGCAGTAGAGTACGGGGTCGCTGGTTCTTTGTTCGTTCAAATGTTTCGAATTAAAAAAAGGTGGCAGGTAAATTCAAATGCTCCAAAATGTGATACGCAAAACGTTAAACATTTTTTGTTTTAAAATCTGTGCAATTATGTTACATGTTATGCAGTTCGAGTATAAATATAAAAACATATTTGCAATCAAAATGGAAATAATTATTTAAACTAATTTGAAATTGAAGTTCTTATTGAGTTTTCTTTACTTCCATAAATGTTTTAATAAAATAGGTATATATCCTGATAATAATTTCTACTTAAAATTAGAACATAAATATTATTTATTCTTTTGAAATTAATATCTTATTTCCACTAGAATAAGAGATTATAATTATTTTTAAAAATATATTAACATAGAATTAGCATTTAACTTTTTTATTTCCTTGGAGATTTTGTTGAGTTATTACTTAAAAATATACAACAATTTTTATATAAGTATCAACAATTATCATTACGTTGAGCAATAAATAAAACAATAGTACGGAATCCATTTCCTTACAGTTGATCATTTTCTTTCATTCCAAGATATAAAAAAAGGAACTCGCAGTATTTTACAGCCCCTGAAAAAAAAGGATAAAAAGTAAGCAATAAGTTTAAAGAAATATACAGAGCATACAAGAAGTAATGAATTAAAAATATGTATATTTTTCTTACTTTTGTTCTGGATTCTGGAGAAACGAAATTAAAAAATTTAATACAATCCAGATAAATTTTGAAGTGAGAAAGACTGCCTTATGTCCAGAATTTGATTAACATTATAATATCCAAAAGTCAAGTCTCTTACATCAATTATAGGACATTTTCCTCCCAGAATGTGGGATGAATTCTGAAAAATAAAATTTTATAAGTATAATATTTATATCTACATTAAAGTAGTTATTAGCCACAGAAATAAACTTGAGCTTTGTTGAAAAAATAAAGTATTATTTTGAAAAGAGTCGTGACTATAAAATTAGGTCAAGCTTAATATCCGCCTTTGCTTCATAAATATAATTTAACTTTACAAACAAATTCAGCTGTTTCGATTGAGAAATCGTCACATACATTTTTCAATAAAACTGGTCGGTTTGAGATAATTATCTTTGATAATAGTGTCTGTAGATAATTTAAATGTAACTAATAGAATGTATTTATTTAATGTAAAAATCCGATGTGCTTTTTCTCAAAAAATTGAACAAATTAATGGAAAAGACAGGATGCACGAGAGAATTAATTACATCGTCGGTTTGCGAGTCATTTACAATGACGTTGTTTGGTGAAGAAAAAGCGAATATCGCATACACTTACGTAATTTCCGACAAATCCTCAAAAAATGGCGAAAGACAATACAAAGATTGTATCACAGGAAAAGCAAAAAGTCCAAGCAAAAGGGAAGGGATTAAAGTCAAAAAAATAAAAAATATATCCCTGAGAGTATTCAACGAATCCTTGTTTTTTGACATTTTCAAAAATTCCTCAAAAGATTGATGAAAAATAAGTAATAACAATTAAAATTAAAAACAATTGAGCAGAACAAATTATTAATATTATTAATCTTGTATAATTACAAAATTATCAACAAAGAAAATCACAAAATCTTTGGTATTGTATTGAATTTTTTAATAAGAATCTAAATTATTTTAAACATTTGCTTTCATTTTTTAGTTCTTTTCCGCCCTTGTAAACTGTTTTTATCATTAAATATTTTGCACGATAGATAGTCACGGTTGACTTGATAGCACTGTTCGAATTGTGAACACTAAATAACTTTAAGTTTGTTATTTAATCTTGATTGCTGTGTGATAACTGATATTGCACATGACATTGTAAAGCATCATTGGCACTGCACTCAAAGTCGCGATACCTCAGTTTTTTTCTGATACGCCTCTTTGGTCGCAAGTAATTTTATGCTTACTCATGAATAATAGTAGACACCAGTTGGCCATGACAAAAGCGCATACAGTTTGTTTAGTCTCACAATTCATACACTCTTTGCATCTTTTAGAGCAGAATTGAGTTATTTAAACCATCAGGGTGCAAGCCAAAGGACTTCAAATCGTTTTTGAAAAAGGAAGTTGTTTCCTACTATAAATCCTTCATCCTTCCGAGGCAAAGAAAAAGAACTTTCCTTCCTTCCGCAAGTTGATGTTTCTTAATCTACTTAAATCTTGTTAGTAGCGCTTCCTAAGACAGAAAAAAAAGTTATATCAAAATAAATATATTAAATTAAACTCTATAAATTACTTTAAAATTTACAATTTCGTAGGCAATGATGATATTAGTTTTAAATTCGCCTTCCAAATATATTAAGATCAATATAAACTCACCTATTTTAAGCATTTTTGAATGCATTACCACCTATGCTAATAATTCCTAAATTACAAAATAAAACAGAAAATTTCCTTGGAACATTTTTTTTTATTTCATTGAATGTTATGAAGTCACTCATATGTTTAAGAACATACGTTATGAGTTTATAAATTTATAATAACTTATCACTCAGCAATCATCAATTCGTATGAAAAAGCAACCATAAAAATTTGATTTAGTAATACAAACGTCAGACAAGTAAACAATTATAACGAATTACATTCATAACTGAATATAAAAATAGGAATCAATCCCTCAAATTACTTTTATTCACTACGAGGTATAAGACAATTCACTTCCGGTTGAAGAAATTCGAATTCAATCGCACTGACCATTTCTTTCAAAGTATTTCTCAAGACATTCAAATCCCTAAAAAAAAGTAAAATTTGATAGAAGTTGATTTAATTAGATAAATGCTTAATTTATGTAATATCCAAATGCTTACTGTTGTTCTGGAGAACCGCAGAGTTCACTATAATATTTTATTTTAGGTTCAGTACCGCTCGTTCTGATTGTTGTAACGAGACCATTCTTAAAAGTGAATGTAATCATCTGGCTGGACTTAGAACTGGGTAAAACTGCCTTATTTTCAGGCTTTGTATTGTCATAACCAGTCGTTAAATCTCTCACACCAATGATGGGATATTTCCCACCAAGAATACTGGATGGATACTAAAAAATCATATTTATTATCAGTTTTAAAATTAGGATTGGGAACTGCATTCCTACCTTAAATAGCTTTTTAAATTGAACTTACCTCCTTCACATTTCCATTGTAATTTCTGAGCCGTTCGAAAATATTTTTAATGGTTTCCTTTTCGTGGCAAATCCAATAAGAATTTTCACTGATATGATGCCCATACTCTGAGTATATTTCTTTTAATTTATCCTCGAGAGAAAGGCCCAAGGTTTCAAGATAGGCAGCCATTTCTGCCACGCGACATCCTGCACTAATTCCATCTTTGTCGAGGACTTTAGGACCGCACATGAAACCTATGGCTTCTTCGTAGGCAAAGAGAACGTGTTTTCCTTCCTTCATCAACTCGATTCCTCTGTTTCCCATCCACTTAAATCCTGTTAGTGTTTCCTAAAAACGAAAAGAAAATAAGTATAGATATATCTAAATAGACTTCAAAACAGGATATTATACAATTTCGATGCTTACTTCGAATTGAAAACCTTCTTTTTTAGCCATTGATTGAAGAATTTTGCTTGAAACTGTTGAAGCCATCATACAGGCATCAGATACGTTATTTCCTGGATATCGAACTCGGAAATAATGTAGCATCCACCATCCCAAAAGGGCACCGAGTTCATTACCGGAAAAAATTTTCCACTCATTGCTGGAAAAGAATATTAAATTTAACATAAAATTCTTTAACATAGAACCCTTACTAAAATTTTGACCAATTAATATTCTGTATTCACTTTTTGTCCTTAACAGCACAAGCAAGTCTATCGGCGTCAGGATCATTTGCTAAAATAATAGTGGAGGCGTTTTTATTTGCTGTCGTGATGCTCAGATTTAAAGCACTTTTTCCTTCTTCTGGATTAGGAAATTTTACTGTAGGAAATTCGGGGTCTGGATCCTTTTGTTCCTCGACGACAATAAAAGACTGAATAAAAAAAAATAGATTTATAATTAAAAACCTGTAATAAAAAAAAAAAACCTACTGAATTTGATACGAAATTCTAAATTACCTTGAAACTTGCAGTTTTAAAGGCAGCAGCCATGTAATTGAATCCTACCCCGTGCATGGCAGAGTAAGTGAATTTTAATATTGTATTTTGATTACTCTCTGGATATAAAACACCGTCTTTAAGATCCTCGAAATAAGACTGCATTACTTCATCTAAGGGATCCTTAAAAAGGGAATTCTGATAAATATCAGACGTATTCCAAGAGGAATTTAGAGGCTCAAGGCTTTCCAGGATGCACTTTTGGATTCCTTTGTCATGTGGGGGAATAATTTGAGCTCCATTTTCCCAGTAGACTTTGTAGCCATTGTCTTCTTTTGGATTATGAGAAGCAGTGATCATAACTCCAGCTGCGCATTTGTATTTTAAAACTCCATAAGGAATGAAAGGTGTTGGGCAAACTTTTGAATACATGTAGACCTTTATTTTTAGATTCAAGAATATTGCGGCCGTTAATTCCGCAAATCTAAAAAAATAAAGCATTGTAATAGTAACTTCTGACTATTTCTTAGAGATTCAATCTTCCAAGTTGAAAATTATTGTTCGAAAAATTTACCTTTTACTGTTATATCTTCCATCATAGCCCAAAATTACTCCTTTATTCTCAACATCGCTTAGAGTTGCTAATAAATATTTAGCAAGACCTTGACTGGTTTGAATAATTACCAAATCATTCATTTGGTTGAAACCAGCGCCCATTCGACCTCTGATTCCTGCAGTTCCAAATTCGAGTCGCTGTAGAAATAACTTGGATAAAGTTTTTGTGTCTTCATTTTTTATTAGAGTTTGTATCTCTGCATTGACTTTCAAGTCCTGAAAAATGAAAATAGTTATTACACAATTTCAACTATAATAAATATGAGAGAACAAAATAAACAGTTTTTTATTTTCAGTTTAAAAATCAGAAATTATAATTCAATATATTATACCTTGCTCCATTTGAACCATTCTGTAATTTTCTCATCGAGCTCGGGGTTGCCTGTATTCACAGAATCAGGCTCCATTTTTCAAAAAAAGTTTCAGTGAAAATTTAATGGAAGATGAATCAATTTTCCTAGAATAAAAATATCAGATCCGAAATAAGAAATATTACTAAATTATACGCTCAAAAAATGTAAACAGAGATATGCAATCATTATAAAAAATGAATAAATAGTAAATTACAATAAACACGATGCAAAAGCCAATTTTAAAATATATTTTACTTAGGCTATCAAAACTTAAAAAGCTGAGTGTTCAGATCAATAAAATAATTCATACTGCCTTCCAGCACAAATTGGAGCTGATATATAGATTTATGTCTTTCATAAATGTATCGGATGACGACACACGATATGTAATTGATAAACCGAGACTTGAACCAATGGAGAAAATAAACAAAAAATGCATCTATGAAATAAGAATTGTCGTCACGCCGTCACGGTTTAGTCGATGGCAGTCGATGATGGGTTTTGTGTTGTTTTGTGTTTGGTATAAAAACACAAAAAAAACTTGTTAACGAACCTGAACTTCAATTGACTTCAATGCTTTTGGACAAAAACAATATCTCGTGTATTTAAGCAGACAATTTGATGGATCAATCAAAGATATTTGAACATATTCTTTGGATTAATGTAAAAAATATATTTGATGTTTTTCTTCCCTGTTTTTTTTAATAAACACAGACGTAAATTATAAATTATAAACTGACGCTGACTGGGACTGCTGGTTTAAGGTTTGACATTTAAAACGGAACATAACCTAAAATAAAGTTTAAATATCGTTTTTCAGGCATCACATTAAAAAACTAACAATTAAAATTAAATCTTCATAACAGATAAACGTAAAGAAAACGATAAGGAACATTTATCCCATTTATCCACTGCAGTGGGATTCCGAGCTCAAAATCCGAACGGATCTCTCTTTTTAACAACGTAGGATAAAAAGAGAGGTCCGTTCGGATTCGTGTGCTCGGAATCCCACTGCTGGCTCAAAATGCTTTTTCTCCATTTGTTTTCAAATGAATGCCGATAAGGTAGGAATCTAATAAGTAATACATACTAGGTAAGCAGTGGCCTCAACTTGAGCCCCGTACTCTACTGCGCATGCGTTGCACTCGATACCTGATTGGTTGCTCTTCGCGCGCAATTTGAAATGCTAAAAAATATTATACATTTCAAATTACCCGCGAATAGCAACCAATCAGATACCGAGTGCAACGCATGCGCAGTAGAGTACATGGCTCCAGTTGGGGCCACTGTATGTAAGTCTAATAAATTCCACCAGATAGCATAACAACCCATTTCCTAAAATTTGATTTGAATGAAGTTTTTTATGCTTGAATTTAATGGTTCAGTTTTGAATACGTCATAGTAAATGAAATTATTATATTGTATATATTTGAAATTATTACAAAGAATGAATGATGAAAATGTTAATTTTACACCCTCGTAACACTCAAAAACCACGTGTTGTAATTGTAAGTAATTTACATACACAAATAAAAACAAGCAGACGAAATCTGACGACTGCTGTCACTCTCAGCTGTTATCTGATGATCTGATCAGTTTGACGTTTAGTCACTTTTGGTGAAAAAAAAATAGTTTTACAAATCTAAACTCAAATTTTCGTTCTGCAATTAATTCCAGTTTAAAAAGTCAATATACATATCTAAAATTTGAATGGGATCGACCAATGGAACAGTTCAATTTGATAAATTCCTCGCTTTTGCGCCTTTTGGCATATAAACGATGGTCGTCTGATGCAGGCGGACGCAGGCTTGAGTTTGACAGCTGGAGGACGAAACATAACCTGAGACAAGGACCGCAAGCGGTCGGCGCCGATCTCCTGTCGTGATTGTCGTCAGTTTTAATTGTTTTAATTAACTATTTTCAAAATCGATACACACACTGTCGTGCTACTTAAAATGCGAACAAATGAATGAGTCACTACCTACAGTGAATTTTTCCTCTAACAATAAGTGCAAGTGTCTTTTTGAGACTATTAGTTTCTTGTAAGTGGTCGCGACTTATTTCGTGCTGTCAAAATTCTCAGACATTTGCTTTTTTCTTATCGTGAATATAATTAGTTACATCATCAAAGGTTATTCGATATGATAATCGTATCTCTTATTTTACCTATAAGCACGGTTTGCTCATTGTGGTAAAGTCAGTCTTACAACGAACCTGAAGAAAGTTGTAAGTATATTTTTATAGATATTTTTTTAGTGTAATCAACTAATTTATTATATTATCATTTAAAGCATATTTATTATTGATTTTGTTATTTTCTGCAGTTTTCTATTTAAGAAATTATATATGGCTTTGTTCTATTTTGATTATTTTGCTAATCGTTTTTATTTGATAAATAGTGTACAGTTTATAAAATAATAAAGTTTATTTTAAATTCTGAAAGATGACATTACATACATATTTTCTAGATAATTATTTATGATTGTAATTTATTTAAAACTAGCAAAATATAATAGAGATGAAATCAAAATAGTTGACCTCTCTAAATTCCGTTTTCCATTCTTTTCTTATCGGTTCTCCACTCTTTTCTTATCGGTAATTAAAAATAGATTCATAGGCACTATCTATTCTCGAATAAGTATATGTGAAACTATCGCTTAAAAGAACTCAACTGTCGTCATTAAACAAATTATCTTGGCGCTAAAATTTTATAAAAACTAAGGAAACTTTTTTTCTTCCACATTAATATTTGCTTTTATCCATTATCTATTTTCTATTTTATTAATAGGAAGTGAAGCACACACCTGGCGAAATAATTACATTTTCATTGTGATCATTTAATCATAAATTAAGTTTCCTATACTTATTGCGTAATTGAAAAAAATTGTTTAAGATTCAGCAACTATGGACGTAGGCGTTGTTAAAATAGCAGAAGATAAGGATTTCGAGAAGCTTAAGCAGCTTTACGATAATAACAACGATTGGCGACTGGATTACAATAAACCAGATTTGTCTGTTTGGACCAAATCCGTCCCGGGAATTCATTTTAGGATGGTAAAAGTAAGTTGGAAATCAATAAGGATATAACATTCAATTGAAAATGAGTGTTTTAAACTCTTACATGTTATGTGTTATAGATTAGAACGAGATTTCCTGATGTGTTGCCTGAAACTCTTTACGATGTTCTCCACGATCCTGAATATAGAAAAGTTTGGGATACACATGTAATTGAATCAAAAGAGATAGGTTTTTTTAATCCTAATAACGATATTGGATATTATTCAAGTAAGTGCTTAAAAAAAAAAATCAGAAAATCTGAGTGTAAATAGGGTAATATGTTTTTCTAAAATTTTTAGTGGCTTGTCCGTCACCTTTGAAAAATAGGGATTTCGTGCTACAGAGGTCATGGCTCGATACAGGAGAAGAACAATTAATAATAAATCACACCGTTTTTCACAAGGATTATCCGCCCAGAAAACATTACGTAAGAGCGACGTCTTATTTAACAGGTAAAATTACTAAAATAAATTACTAAATTTGTACGCGTTGAAAATTATAATTTTATGTTATAACTAAGATTTGAAATGACCTTTTATTTTAAAAGGGTACATAGTGAGACCGTCTCGAAATGGTGATGGTTCCGAATTGGGTTACGTTTCGCACACAGATCCACATGGAAAATTACCTGTGTGGTTAGTAAATAAAGTCACACAGATCTTTGCACCGAAGGTAAGAAAAATTAACACCTCACGAATATAAAAACTTTAAATTTAGCTTTCATTACTTATGCTATGCTTACAGATGGTAAAAAAGTTGCATAAAGCTTCCGTAAATTATCCATCGTGGAAGTTACTAAATAATCCAAATCTTAAGCCATGGCACTTCCCAGAACAGATTTCATCACCTAGGATAAAAGTTGAAGAGGTATATTTTCAAATTATAATATTATTTAATAGTTATACAAAAGAAATTAAAAAGTAATTCCTCATTTTGTTTTCTTTCCGTTCACTAGGCAAAAGTTGTTGATAGAACAAACTTCCCTTAACACTTTTCATATAATTAGACTTTAATTGAATTCTCTGCTATTAACGCTAAATCTTAACTGTTCTAAATGAGAATCATAATAATGAATTATATTAATTTAAGTCACTGCGTCTTCTTTTTAGTGTGTAAAATCTGCAGAAGAAAAGAATCTGAAAAACAATTACGTGGATGAGTCTGAATTGAAAGACAAAGACGTCGCGATTATGGACAATGACTGACCATATGCCAAACGGTCATAAAGTTCGAATAGGTAAGTGCTAGCTCGATTTAGTTTAACTTACAGAATACGTAATGTATTGCTGTTTTTAAGAACTTTATTAGGCAGGGTCTAAGGATCGTAAAGTTCGATTTAATCGCTCGCATACTACAAAATAGTGAGAACAGATTATAACATAAACTAACGTCACTGATTACATTTACTTAAAACCGATATATTTGCAGTCAAGCTAGATTTTAAAGGAACGATTTGCATTTTTAAGATTTTAATCCTTCCGTACATAAATTGACATATTTTCTGCACCCATTGTACAGTTTTTATAGTATTCTTTCAATTAGATTAATTTTCATTTAGAAAAAAAGGCCTAATCTTTTTCTAAAATACGTAAATAATTAACATTTTCTGTATGACAACTTAATTAAAAATTCTATTAAAATTTAACATTTCTAATATTGTTAGGTTTTTAAGAAACGTAAATGCCCTATTTTTAGTATAAAAAGGCCAATGTTTAAAATTAAATTATCAAAATTGAAGGCGCTTCCGAATAAAAGTTTTACATGTTTAGTTTTTATTCAATTTTAGATGAATGAATATTATAGTCTATTGAAATTTTAACGCTTTTGAATTGCAATGTCTAAACATTTTAGAATTTTAATATTTCAAACTTAAAATGTTTTCAAAACAATTAAGTTTCGCATGTGATTTTTTAATTCAAAACAGAGCTGTTTAAATAAAACCAGAAAAGTATACCGAATTTATAATAAGTGTTCCATAAATTTCCACAATGAATATTAAAGAAATGTTAATAAACTTTCTAAATCTCAGAACTGAACTCCGAAATATCTGATGACTTATACATATCAAACTTCCTTTCCACTAATTTATTCTCTGATCAAATAAGA
Source organism: Synergus itoensis (assembly GCA_904066005.1). Classification (NCBI taxonomy): domain Eukaryota; kingdom Metazoa; phylum Arthropoda; class Insecta; order Hymenoptera; family Cynipidae; genus Synergus; species Synergus itoensis. The sequence goes on along the minus strand of CAJFCP010000131.1, from coordinate 788,838 downwards.
TTTCTTGAAATAAGAACAAACAAGACTGTAAGACCTCACGCGTCGAAAAATTTATTGTGGAACGTTCTGCCACGTATTATTATTCTCAGGATTATAAAAAATTCAGATAAAATGTTTTTTATTACTGCCAGTCGTGATAATGTGAATAGAAAAAGGGTTCTGAAATTCAAAAACAATTTAAATTTATAATATTAATTTAGAATATTTTAATTTCAAGATTAGTTAATAATTCTTCACTAATTGTGAATTTAAATTTAAAAAAGATTAAACTGAAACTGCTCTGTTTTGAAAATTTAAAATTATTACGACTAACAAGATTATAGTCTACGTATACCAAAGCCATGTCTATACGTAATTATTAAGGCGCAGATAGTTCGAGAAAAATATGATTATTATGAATAATAACTCCAAATTTAAGTAATAAATAAAATAGAAATGAAAGCAAATCAATTAAAAATAGTAAGATAATAAATTAGATAAACATAAATTACAGAATGCAGATTTTTTATTATAATTTCTCGCGATAGAAACTTTTCCTTAATTTTGGAGTTCATATTCCAAATAATCAAAGATGTATCGATAATATTTCTAGTGTAAATTTAACTTAAAAAATAATATTAATCTTTCTAATATACATGTTTTGAGAGAAAAATTTATAATAGCTAAATGCTGTTTATATTATATTTACATTGTAATTTTGTTGCTCATGATGTCGCAAATCAAAAGGTGAGAAATCAGTGCCATAATTATATAAATTAAAAATTATAGATTAAAAATAATGATTATGCTTAGAATTTCTATTTTCGAAGCTGATCGTTAATCATCATTTTTTCAATATTCGAACTCTTACTCTTCCAATTTATTCCATATTGGTGTTATTCTTCACTAAAAATGCTTAGAATTATTTAAAATTCAACTCAATTTTGTACTTATTAATTAATCAATTGATGATTAATTATTAATCACTTAATTAATAGCTTATTAATAACATGCTGTTGCGCTTATAGCTTTGTGTCTAGTCTCTTAAACTTTTCTTTAAAAGAACTAAGGAGATATTAATGAGCTGCATGGATAACAATTATTCGATAATTTTTAGTACAATAATAGAATATTAAGGTTTTTAATACTTCATTGTAACTTATAATTAAAAATTCATAATTAATATTTAATGATTGAGTCATTTCAAAGTGCACATCTGCTGCTTAACACAATCTGGAATCTTAAATTAATATAGGCTTAATGAATTGATATTTTAATATCATTTCAAGAGTATCGAATATTTTATTCTATTTTTCAAACTCTTCTCCTTTATTTTACATTTTGATTATTACATTACCTTCACGTTCATATTTCAAAAGTAAGATATAAGAATATCTTTAAATTTTAATATCCGTCTATTTATAAAATCTATAATATCATCATGAAAGAAATATTAATTAAAGCGAAAAAAATTACTTTGTTTTATAAAATATATTTTATCGATACGGTTCAATTTATACTTAGAAAAAATACTTCTCTCTTTCTCTAAACTAAAATGTCAAATATTGAGTTAATTGCTTTTGTAAGACTGACTTCCAACTTGTAACTTCGATGTAACTTTTAATCTTCTTTTGTAAACTCGATGAAAATTTTTCATTGAAGCGATGACAATAAATTAAATAAAATAACGATGTTGGCACCCTATTTTTAAATTATTTTTTTACTAAAGAATAAATTTTAGAATATAATGATAGAATATTGAAATGGGTTTCAAATATTTTAAATTTGGAACCTTAAATTTGACTCACGTGGTTTTAAATTCTAAGTTAAGTTTTAAATTATTTAATTCGAAATTAGATTCAATGGAAATTTTCATCGAGAAAGTATTTCAAAATATACCTGTTCTAATGTTAAGAATATATTATCTAAGGCAGAAAGTAGTATAAATGCTAGATATGCTAGAACAATATTCTGTCTCAAAAATAAGTATGATTATTGCCAAGTTCTTAGGTTCGAAAATTCTAAATTTTTTTCCACTCGATTTCGGGAAAGTCACAAGTGCGATTTCTATTATTTTCATGAATTTCAGTGACCAAGTTTTTCATAAATTATGGATACCGACCTACTATTTTTATTCACTTAAATATTTTATTAAATACTTAAATCCGGTTGAATATAAAATAGATACAGATCTCTAAAATAGAGAAAATTTTTCTTTAAATACATTTTCATAGTTTTAAACAAAATAGACTGATTTTGAGTATTTTAATATAATTTAAAAAAAAAGCAAAGTCGGTCTAAAAAATTTCAAAAAAATTTGGTCAAATAACTGAATAGAAAATACTGGATTAGTTATGAGTATTAGATCAAATGTGATAATAAATAGCATATGCGCATTATGTTAAAGAGCAATTTGTTCAAAAAGCAAATAGTATCGAAGTTTAGAAAGAAAAGAAGAGTGTCTTACTTTAACTGCATTTATACCGCCCGTAAATTTAAATCGCTGTGACCACACAGATCGTTTTACAAAAATAATTTAAGTGTCGATTGTTACTCCATCAAAATCAAAACGCTTTGCAAGAGAACGATAGTTTTAATGAGCTTTGTAAATATTAAATTTATGAAACCTTTTGCATTCTTTGTTTAAAAAGGTGAGAAGAAATTCTAAACAAAATTTTTATCCGTTAGTATTATTTGTTTTTAAAAATAGGAACTATGTAAAATTATGAATGGTCGTTTCTGTCTTACTTATTGTTAATAAGAAATAGATAAGCTAGAGTTTATTTATTAGTGAAAAATTTTTTATAATTATTTTTTTCGAGTGCGAGAGAATTATAGTTATTGCGAGCTGAAAGACTTTTTTGAATCGGATTTTAAAATCTTTTGTAGATTATAAGCAGTTCTTATTGATAGCTTTTATGCCATTAGAATTTGCGCATTTGAAACTATGTTTTTAGTTAGAATTTTAAAGACTACATCGAACAATTGTATTCTTTGATGTTTTAGCCACAACTTTTATTCTGTCAGAACACAAAAAGAATGTACATAACTGATTCCAATAACATTTTTCTTGTTAAAATATGGAGTCTTTTAAACATCCTGATTTTTGAACACATGAAAAAAATAGTTGGTTGAGGTAACTAATAAAGTAGTAGGGCTAACTATTTTAGTTTGTAATGCTATTTAACAGATTTGAAAGAATTCAAGAAAATTTCAAACGAATATCAAAAAGCTTTGAGTAATTTCAAAGAATTTTAATATTTTTTGCAGGTTGCTGTCATTACTATAATCTAAGTAGTATATATTATTATTAATTTTTATTTATTATTATTATTATTATTATTATTATTATTTAATTATTAGCGTTTTACTGAGATGCTTGAAAACTTGACATATGATTAGGTACTTTCGTATTTATGTTTTTTAAGTCTGTGCATTATTAATTTTTTTTTTGAGAAAGTAAAAATTGCAAAAAAAAACTCGGGTAATCTAAATGGTTTTGCTCATGCAGTAAGTAATACATGCTCTTAAATATTTGAAATGTGAATTGTGTTTGCATTGTAATTTTCGAGATGAAAATGTAAATACTGGATAAACAAGTTAGGAGAATTTTTTTTAAACAGGTGTTAATTGACAAACCGTACAGGATATATCTTGTTTTAGACTTGAAAAATTTACTCAGTTCTTGTTTGATTCTTATGACAAAAGGATCGACAAGTTGATCTTTTGTTTAAAAATAATCTTTTTTTATTTTCATTTTCCGAAATCGATTAATTTCCATATTTTTATCCTGTAAATTTTAAGCTGCGATATAGTTTTATAAGACGTTGAATTAATAATTTCCACGCTATCTTGAATATTATTACAGTTTTTTTGCAAAGTGTAAATATGTATCTCGAAAAAAATAAAATTACTGAGAAAAACGATGACGATATTGAACAAGAAAATCCAGATAAAGGATCTGAATTGATTGTGAGTAGTGAAAAAAGGAATAATGATCTAGAAGATCATCTAATTAAAAATGTAAATAATGTCGTTATTGTCAAATCAGAAAACAAGGATGTCGAGGTTTGTATTTTTACAATATGAATTAAAATTTGTTACAATATATTTTTTACTGAAATTGAATTACAAAATTTTAATTTGGAAAAATTATTTTGCAGAAAGCGGAAAAAATAAAATTCAAAGTGACGAAGAAGCAAATAATTTCAATTATTGATTCTTTATTCTCTGTTTGTGTCATTGCCCCAATGTGTATTGGATTTTGGAGAGGACTCTGGTGTTTGTTGGATATTTATGCAGAAAATAAGTTGCTAAAGTTTTTATTACAATTTTAATTTTTAAATAAAATTCTATTTTAGATATTTCAATAAAATTTACAAAAATTTTTCAAAATTGCATTCAGAAGTTGTTTAAATACTGAAATGTAATCTTTTCATTTTCCTGTGCTTATGATAATAAGAATAAAAAATTTCCATTGAATCACAACGAAATCTAGTGATGTAGTTGTGACATCAACTACAGAGTAACGTAATTATTTGATTGCAATCAAGGTCTGTGACTAAACGGCTTTATTATCATTATTGTAAACAAAAGTAAACTACTTAGTCAGGCTTTTAGAAGTACAAATATCTTTAAGGGTGTTGGAGCCAAGTTCTAATCTAAAAATTCGATTTCTTCATTTTACTCAACAAATATTAAATTTGGAATTTTTTCTCTGTATAGAATTAATCAATTTTTAACTAGAATTATGCGTACAGAGCGAGAAAATATTTAATTCAAATATTTTTTAAGTAAAATGAAAATATTGAATTTTGAAGTTAGATTTTGAATTCTTCGTTTTATGCAAAAAGTATCGAAATTAAATATTTTTTCGCTCTGTAAGCAGTCTTAGATTTAAAAAAAGATTAGTGTTACAGAGCGATAAAATATTAATCTATAATTTTCGTTAAGTAAAATGGAGAATGGAATTTTGAGCTTAACACTTGGGTCCAACACCCTTAAATAATTTCAAATATAAAAAAAGAACAAATTTTTATCCTTTTGTTTACTAATTGTAATTGTTTCATTAAGATTGACAGGATGGGGATGTTTTGTTATTGGATTTGTTCTACACACCAGTTTTGCAGTTCTGCAAAATATTTTTCATAAAAAGCTTGTAGAAAACTTTAAGCCAAAGAACTATTGCTACTACAATTTATCCCGAGCTTTAAGATACGTTTACACATATCTTTTTAGTTTCGGGTGTATTACTCATTGGCGAGGCGGTTGGATGATTTTTGATTATTATATGCTTAACATGGAGATGTTGTAAGATTCTGACTTGTAATACTTGAATTTAGTCAATTAAGGGCGTTGGACCCAGGTGTGAAGCTCAAAATTCCATTCTCCATTTTACTCAACGAAAATTTAGATAAATATTTTTTCGCTCTGTGTCGCTAATCTGTTTTCAAATATAAGACTCCATACAGAGCGAAAAAATATTTAGTTTCGATACTTTTTGCATAAAACGAAGAATTCAAAATTTTACTTCTAAATTCAATATTTTCATTTTGCTTAAAAAGTATTTGAATTAGATATTTTCTTGCTCTGTACGCATAATTCTAGTTAAAAATTGATTAATTCTACAGAGGGAAAAAATTCCAAATTTAATATTTGTCAAGTAAAGTGAAGAAATCGAGTTTTTAGATTAGAACTTGGCTCCAACGCCCTTAAATTAGAATTGAAATTCATAGATAGTTCGAATTTTAAATAATGTTTGTTTTGCAGTGTCTTCGTATGTTTTACTGGAATTTTTTTAAAAGAGCTAATTGCCTTAAGGTCTGCCAGAAATCTATTATCTGCACCATTCATCGTAATTCTTGATAAGCCCAGATATACTTTCAAGTTTCCAACTCGATATAAAGTGGTAAGTAAATAAATAAAAGACGAATATTGAATAAAATATCAATTAATACGCAAGGAGTGTTAAGGTCTTGAAGATAAGATGTGAATACATTTCAAAATTAAAATTAGTGAGATCTTAAGCTATGAATTATATATTACTAGTAGAAATTTGTATCTACATATTTAAATATTTTACATGATTTAAAGGATTTCAAGAGATTTCAAGTGATTGTAATGAATTTCAAGGAATTTTATTTAATTTTAAGGAATTTCAAGATTGGAACTTCCTGATTGACGGGATAGGTAGTGTGTGATAATAAAATAATATTATCATATGTGATTAACGAGTGGCGCCAAAATGATGGCAATTTCTTATCTGTTATCTTAATCCCTCATCAAGAAACCTGTTTTAGTTAAATTCCTAAGGAAAAAAGTAGACTTTTATTTGCTGAGAAACGTCAATGCCTTTACAATGAAAATATATGAACACAAACAATTGAATCAATATTTGATTTGTTTGCTCAAAATGCTCTAATTTCTAGAAAACTTTAAAATTTCACAAAATCTTTTGAAAATCATAAGAATCTCTTGAATTTTCTTAAAATTCCTTGAAATTCTACGACAACGTTTAAAATCCCTTAAGGGCGTTGGACTCAAGTTTTAAGCTCAAAATTCCATTCTCCATTTTATTCAACGAAAATTATAGATAAATATTTTTTCGCTCTGTAGCGCTAATCTTTTTTCATATATAAGACTGCATACAGAGCGAAAAAGTATTTAATTTCGATATTATTTACATAAAAAGAGGAATTTAAAATCTAACTTCAAAATTAAATATTTTCATTTTATTTAAAAATATTTGAATTAAATATTTTCTCGCTCTGTATGCATAATTCTAGTTAAAAATTGATTAATTCTATAGAGGGAAAAAATTCCAAATTTAATATTTGTGGAGTAAAATGAAGAAATCGAATTTTTAGATTAAAACTTGGCTCCAACACCCTTAAAACCTCTTAGAATTCTTAAAAATCTCTTAAAATTGTATATAAATTTCTTTAAAATTCCTCGAAAAATCCCTTATAATTCTACAAAATCTTTTAAAAATCGTAAAAATCTGAATTTCGAAAAATCACTTGAAAATCGTCAAAATCACTTAAAATTCCTCTTTAAAAAAAGTGGTGTAACGAAACTTCTCGACAATGTCGCATACATTATGGTTGGTATATATAAATATACCCAGTTGCTTTAAATTAGAGCTTTATAAATTTCCTGCAAGAAATGTGGCCATCCTTCGATTTTAAGTATAAGCTTTCTGCATTTATTTATGAAAATAAAATTAGATGAAAGTGAAATTGCATTTTATAATTGAAAATTGGCTCTCTGATTTGGATATAATCAAATCATTGAGTATAAGATTATGATTAATGATTCGCAATTTAGATACATTTTTGAGGCGACAATTGTCATCATTTTGTTTGAACTCAGAAGGGAGACTTTGAATTATATAATAGAAATAAAGCGCTGAACGTAGGTATCATTTTATCTAATAAACTGAACGCGCGGGGACAAAACTGACCAGCCAAGGTGAGAAGATTGTTGAAACTGAAGCTTGATTGGGACACAAAAAGGTGCCGATTAGCGTTGGCTTCGTCGCGACAAAGCCTCTGAATTTACACAGGCAGGAAACGCCACTCAGAAAAATCATGTCTCAAGGTGGCACGTGTTTATGACCTTTATATAGTGATAGTACTAGACTAGGCAGTCAGGGGCTCTTCTTAATCTACTTTTTTCAGTATTTTTGCCATTTTTTTATTTCAGAATACCTAATCACCAATTGAGGCTTCTGCAATAATGCAAAATTCATTTTCACGCCAATTTCATGATTATTAGTACAATTTCCTATTAAATTAAGGATTTTTTGGGTACTTATATGATCCTGCAAGAAATCTCATCTGATGGGCCCTGCATACTATTTTCACAGATCCCTCTTTGAAACATATTTTTTGGTTTATTTACGTTATATTCTTTAAATTATTCGAACATTATTCTCTCTATTCAATATTATATTTCTGCCAATTATCCTATAATTCTCTGGTAACAACCTCATAATCTGCAAATGTTAGCCCACGCACCTTTACTGTCTCAAGGTCAGTTCTAAAGTAAAAAATTAGTGTACATTTAAAAATAATCCTATTTATGAATGTTTCCCTAGCTTTCCGGGTTTTTCCCGGTCAATTTTGTTTTCCTCCGACCAATTTTTATAGATGTCTTTTTGTGATTTTTGAAATAAATATAAAAAATATTATAAATTAGAAATGGAATAAAAAGAAGATAAAGTAGAATAAAGTCAATTTTTCGATAAAATACAGAAAATTCCCAGTCCTAAATAAAATTCCCGGTTTCTCTTCTAAATCAGTAATTTGGAAATTCTTCAAATGTAGTAAAAACCCTTAAAAATGTTTTAACTCTGTCAAAATTCCTTGATATCTTTTAAAATCCCTTGATCTTTTCTTAATCTTTTCAATCTTTGACAAAGAGCGAAAAAATCCTCAAAATTTAGGAAAGGACATAGACGTTCCAAAAATCATCAAAAAAGCGTTATACAATAAATTGATGATGAATTTTTGAGAAAATGAACTGAAATACAATTTAAACCCTACTTTTTTCTATGTGCACAATATTCTATTTAGAGAACATTCCATCAACTTTGGCCTTATTATTAACTAAATATGTGATAGTACCGCAAAGAAATATCACTTGTTCAGTTTTCGAGTGCAGTTTAAGGCTGTTGGAGCCAAGTTCTTATCTAAGAGTTCGACTTCTTCATTTTACTCAACAAATATTAAATTTGGAATTTTTTCCCTCTGTAGAATTAACCAATTTTTAACTAGAATTATGCATACAGAGCGAGAAAATATTTAATTCAAATATTTTTAAATAAAATGAAAATATTTAATATTGAAGTTAGATTTTGAATTCCTCGTTTTATGCGAAAAGTATTGAAAGTAAATATTTTTTCGCTCTGTATGCAGTCTTATATATGAAGCTCATCATCAACTAGTCTTCATCATTCAACTAATCTTCAATCTTAAATCCACAATGAAATCTCCCTTTTCTAAATCTCTGGTAGCACGCGGATCATAAAATCGTCTCTGTGGAAACACTCTCTTGATCCAGCAATCCAATCAACGAGGCGACTGATTATTACACGTGGGAGGGAACGGGAAAAGCCAAGTGAGGACCGGAGTAGGGTCTCTCGTTTCTCCTGTGTTCTTCCACACAATCATATTCACGATGATGCGATGATACAATTATGCGATGGTGTTGGCACTACTCAACGGTTGATAAAAGATAGTGGTTGTCGTACAGAGACTCAGTACTCATCCGCTGTGCGACCTGTTGTTTGATCGGTACCTCAAAAATCCCCAATTTCGCGACGCGAATCCAAAAACCCAATCTCTCCTTATTTATTCTTCAGTGTCATCCTGTGAAATCTTCGACAGGGCAGCTGGAATTACCATCGAGTACAGAGACTGTGATCCTCGAAAATTTCCTCTAATTCCTGATAGAGCCACAAAACAAGAATCTGCAAAAGAAAAAATAGATCATCAAACAGTTGATCATCTCGCTGATTCTTCCGAAATAGCTCTAGGGGTCTTAAAGTTACAACTCACAATCCTTTTACTTCGAAAGTCTGGAGTTGAAAAGCAGAATTATAACCAGTCTGATAACCTTTTGTATTTCATATCATGAACTGTAAAAACTGAAAACGTTAAGCCGAAGATTTTGAAGAATAAAGGAATGATCAATGTACTTTTCTCAAATCTAAACAAATACTTGCTAGTCCTTTTGTAATCCTCTAATCCTCTAATCAGTGGAGGCAGAATCCAATTAAGATGAGTTGAAGAGAAAGATGTCCCGACGAAAATGCTCCTGTTCTCATGCACCTGAAAAATTTGGAAGCTAGTGAGAAATAATTGAATCTGCTAGTTATGAGGCAAAGAGGGAAGTGTGGGTATAGGTTTTAGGATAACAGGATGGTCGAACTTTGTGGGGGTGCCGGAATGGCGAGTGCTTTGGAGAGACCGACTTCTTCTCGAATTTACTATGCGATTTTGGCAATCTTGGACTCGATTTTTTCAGCGGGGGTGGCCGCCCCGGCAGTGGTTGGCTACTGGAGAGGTACATGGCACTTGAGTGATATTTACATCTACCATGGAAATTCAGTTTACAGTAGCTTGACTTCAATAGCTATTGGCTTCACAGGACTCTTTACGTTCAATTTGCTTCAAAATATCCTGGATGATTATCTTCATCCTGACAAACATAGACTGTGTTATTACTTCGGATCCAGATTGTACACCTATGTGTTTGGGTTTTGCTGTGTTAATGCGTGGAGAGGAGCCTGGCAAGCTCTTGATCTTTTTACGGAGATGTCCTCTAGTACAGTTTTTGCTACGACTTCTGTGAGTCTCCTAGCCCTGGCGATTATGAGGGCTATCAGGAATATTGCAGCACCTCCTTTTTCACTCAGTTTGGACTCCTGTGCTGGATATTTTGAAGTGCCTACGATGTTCAGGGCCAATGTGAGTACAGGTGGCTGGAAATAAAATGTTCAGTTCAATTAGAAAAGGTTTCTCGCGCTTATTGGTGAAAATGAGCGCAAATGACATTTTCAAGGTCTAAACTCGAAAAACCGATTTTAACAAGAAAGTGGTCACAGAGGTGCACCTTTACAATTTTTTTTCAGGTGAAATTATGTTAAAAATGTTTTTTTCTAAAACCTAGGGGTTGACAACTTGTGAAATCAGGTGTAAACTTGCACTGAAATCTCCTGAAATATCTGAAGTCACTTGAAATCTCTTGAAATCATTGAATTTTCCTGGAATGTTTGAAGTCACTTCACAGATAAAGAAGGTCTAGTTTTTGTTACAGTTTGTCTGTTTTTAGATTCAATGCTAGATTAAACCCATCTTTAATTTTATAACAAGACTAAGAAGGGTCTAAATCTAGCGTTAAGTCTAAAAACTAGATCTTAAATTTAAAACTAGACCATAAGGGCGTTGGATCCAAGTGTTAAGCTCCAAATTCCTTTCTTCATTTTACACAACGAAAATGATAGATAAATATTTTTTCGCTCTGTAGCGCTAATCTTTTTTCAAATATAAGACTGCATACAGAGCGAAAAAATATTTAGTTTCAATTCTTTTTGCACAAAACAAGGAATTAAAAATCTAACTTCAAATTTAATATTTTCATTTTGCTTAAAAAATATTTAAATTAGATATTTTCTCGCTCTTTACGCATAATTCTATTTAAAAATTGATTAATTATACACAGGGAAAAAATTCAAAATTTAATATTTGTTGAGCAAAATGAAGAAATCGAATTTTTAAATTAGAACTTGGTTCTCTTAAGTCTAAAAACTAGACCCTTTTTTTCTGTGTTGACATTTGAATTCACTTGAAATCAAGTGGAAGAAATGACTTTTTAAAATTTTGATCTTGTAAATGTCATCTGTGCTCATTTTCATGGTCATTTTGGTAAATATCGAGTTAAAATACATACGTACAGTTTCAACGAAATCGAAGGTAACGCGCTTCGGAAGTTTATCCAAAACTTATGAGTGTAACATGATAAGAAAGTTTGGGGAAAACGCAGTAAGGTAATTGTTTCAAATCCTTATCAGTTAGCTCTTTAACAACTAGTTTTTCTTTTAAGTATAACGAACTTCAAATATTTTATTTTTTATATATTTATATATTTTATAATATTTATATATTTATATTTTTGAACATTTCATTTAAAAAACTTTGCAAGACAAAAAATTTAATTTCGTTTCATAACAAGTAGTTCATATAAAATTTTCTGTGTCAACATTTAAGTCAGACCTCACAAGTCAGAAGTCACTCGGGAAATTATTTCTTTATTCCACAGATGTCAAATATTTCTACGTTGTTTACGAAATAAAAAAAGCGTACAAATTTATCTACTAGGAAGTATGGAAATTAAATTGATAAGCTAATCAAATAAACGTTTAAGAAGCTTTTTACAGACTAGTTCCCTATTCAAAATATAATAAAAGTAATATAATATTTTTAACAAATTTGAATTTTTAATTTTTAACAAATTTTATTTTTTTTTTTAATTTTATAATACCAGAAAAAACCTTGAATTTTTAATTTATTATCGTTATAAACATTATTTACTCTGTTTATTAGTGTTTCATGGGAGGTTGACATTAAAATAATTTTGAAGAACTGAGTTGAACAAACAAATAATAGAATTCTTAATTTAGATAAGAAATATTGGGTGTCCATAATAAATCTCTAACTTTGTAATTCTTGCTTGTATTAAGGAAAATAAATTTGATATTAATTAGAAGCCAATCTTATTAGAATACATTTTGATATTTTTAATTATTTGATTCTTCTGCTCACGTAATAAAAATTATTTTTGCACGTGTATAAAATGTAGAAGAATTATTATGGATTTTAATTTTTATGGATTCGATACTCAAAATTACGAGTTTGCGTCTGAATCTTTCAAGACATTCCCTGTAATAAAATTAACTTTGAAATATAATTCATAATATAAAAATGGATTGAAATGTCGATTTGTAAATAGCATTATCGCATATTATTCAACCCTCCCTCAATCGTTAATCATTAAGTGACAATGGAATTTCTTCTAATCTTCAATACTACAGTGTTATGTCAATTTATTCTGGTATAAATGCAGATTTGAATTTTATACTGCTTTCTTGTAGAAGAAAAATTATTTTTAAATCATCTGTGAATATTAATATTACAAACTATTTAAAACATTCGTCAAAAGCGGTTGTATATTAAGAAACCAATTACATATTATCACAAATCAAACTAAAATTTGATTCTTTTACAACAAAGTACCTATTGTTAACATAGAACCTTAAGGGCTTAACCAAGTGTTAAGCTCCAAATTCCTCTCTTCATTTTGCTCAACGAAAATTGTAGATAAATATTTTTTCGCTCTGTAGCTCTAAACTTTTTTCAAATATAAGACTGCGTACAGAGCGAAAAAATATTTAATTTTTATTCTTTTTGCATAAAACAAAGAATTCCAAATTTAACTTCAAAATTTAATATTTTCATTTTACTTCAAAAATATTTGAATTAGATATTTTCTCGTTCTGTATGCACAATTTTATTTAAAAATTGATTAATTCCACAGAGGGAAAAAATTCTAAACTTAATATTTGTTGAGTAAAATGAAGAAATCGAATTTTTAGATTAGAACTTGGCTCCAACACCCTTAAAAACAATAAAAATTGAAAGGATGTATTATATTGTTTCAGAATTCGAAAGATTGGTCTTTGTACATATTGGATTGCGCCTTTAGCGTTGGAATCGTTGGGACACTTGTGGTTTTTGTATGGAGAGGAGTTTGGGTCCTCTTCGATATTTATCTTTTCCCAGGGGAAAAAGAACAATCTTCAATAGGCTCTCTTGTAAGTACTTCAAGTTTCTTCGTAGAAGGAAAAATCTGGAAAATCAAATTATAGCTGTGATGTCAACATGAGTCAAATAATTTACGACTAATTTTACTATTTGTCACATCACTCATACCTCGCAGATTGCTTTACCTAGAACAGATTAAAAAATTTAGAGCGACGTATTAAAAGATTAGCTTCAAGAATTTAGTTACATAGTTATATTTAGATTATATTATTCGATCCACACGAGACGAGACTTAATTCTGTACAGAGAGAATAATTTAATACGCTTTGTGTTCTGAACAAGTTCTTCATGAATAAATTCTAAAGCAAATTTCAGCCCAGCTATTTTTAGATAAATCTGTTGTCTAATTATCTAGAAATAAAATGCAGTAGACACCCTGAGTTTTCAAATAATCATTAATTAAATTAAGTACCATTAATATCATTACTGAAATTATTTCAATAATTTATACCAGCATATTTCTATATTTTACTTAAGGGCGTTGGAGTCAAGTTCTAATCTAAAAATTCGATTTCTTCATTTTACTCAACAAATATTAAATTTGGAATTTTTTCCCTTTGTAGAATTAATCAATTTTTAACTGGAATTATGCACACAGAGCGAGAAAATATCTAATTCAAATATTTTTTAAGTAAAATGAAAATATTGAATTTTGAAGTTAAATTTTGAATTCTTCGTTTTATGCAAAAAGTATCGAAATTAAATATCTTTTCGCTCTCTACGCAGTCTTATATTTGAAAAAAGATTAGTGCTACAGAGCGAAAAAATATTTATCTACAATTTTCGTTGAGTAAAATGAAGAATGGAATTTTGAGCTTAACACTTGGATGCAACGCCCTTAATACAATTGTTACAATTAATGCAATTGTTTGAAACAGAAATAAATTTATAAATTGCAGATAATTGGGTACGCATTAGTGTCGGTTTCATTTTTACTGCAACCTGTGATGCGTTATACGTGTGCGAAGCTTCTAGGACTTCCGAAACTTGTATTAGCAGATGCGTTCATTCTCTTAAGTTTCCTGGCAACTGTGAACGTATGGCGAGGAATTTGGAATCTCTTGGACCTGTGGTTGATTCCTGAAAATCATGAAATGTCCTGCTGGATCACTCATATTGGGTGCTTCATTTTTCTCGTCCTCTTGAACTGCAGTAATTCTATTCTTGTAAGGGGTGTATATATCGACGCTGAAGAAGACAAGGGCAAGTGCGTCGTCTTCCCTTGTCATTATCTTCGACTTCTCTTCAAGGTCAGTACGCAATAAACATAATTATAACCGATTTTTTAAAATATAATATCTAGCCAATATTCTGTGAGTCTCACTTGGTCTTTTTCATAAAAAAAAAATTTAAAGGTGTTGGAGCCAAGTTCTAATCTAAAAATTCGATTTCTTCATTTTACTCAACAAATATTAAATTTGGAATTTTTTCCCTGTGTACAATTAATCAATTAATAAAGATTAAATATTTTTTTCGTTCTGCATGCAGTCTTATATTTGAAAAAAGATCAGCGCTACAGAGCGAAAAAATATTTATCTACAATTTTCGTTGAGTAAAATGAAGAATGGAATTTTGAGCTTAACACTTGGGTCCAACGCCCTTAAAAAAAATTTGTTTAATTAAAAAAAAATTTTTTAATTAAAAAATTTTTCTAAAATGAACTTGGAATGAGTTTAATTGAAGAAATGCTTTGATACCAGGTCGAGCGTGAAAAGAAGGAAGCAAGACGACAAAATTTGATAGTCGTATCAAAAGACTTTTCTTCCCATGTGGAGACAAATGGAAAAGAGGGTGAAAATGGGGCGCTTTTAAATAGCGTGACTCCCATGATTCTACAGGGAAATCAGGACATTCCTTAACAGAAGAAAAATGAAGAAAGAAGGTAAACAAATTAAAAGACAACAGCAAATGCAAATTTTTTGTGATCTGATTTAATCACCGCGGATCATTGTTGATTTAATTTGCAAATAGGTCACGTGTTGCTGACGAGACTTACTAGTCAGTGTCATAATAACAACTGCTCAATACACTTACGATCGGCAGAGTATTAATTATATTTTACAGTCAGAAATCACATGAAAAATACCAGTGACGTTTTCTCTAATATTTTCATTTTTTTTTTATTCTTTTTTTTTTGTTTTATTTTTCAAATATATTAGAGAACGTATCCCAGAGAAAAGAAAAACAACATGAGCTTGGTGATACTTAATTCAGTGCTTCGCACTTGAGCTCGAAAGTAGTGAACGACACATAATTGTAATTTAGGAAAAGAGAGAAAAGTGTTTTAGTTCAATTTTTAAAAATACCTTTTACCTTCTTTAATACCTTTAGATGCGATTCAAACATTGTAAAGAAATTATAAATGAAAGTTTAGGGTTGAAAAGTAAATTCGGGTTGAAAGTAATTTTTATATAATAAATAAAAAGTGCTCGAACTAGGAAGAATTTTAAATTTAATTAATTGTTACTAGGAATTTTAAATCAAAGGACTCGCGTTTAGGATCGATAAGTAATCATCCATTTTCTTTTTTATCCCTTTTTTAAATCTCAAACGAATCATCAAAAAGCATATTTTTCATAAAAATATTTAGTAGTTTTATTGCATTTTTATTTACCGATACATATTTTAAAAAACGGTTTTTAAATTTCTTGGGAACAAAAGAAAGTCACTTATAACAAATTATAAAGTACAACTACATGGAAAAAACAAGTACTGGAAAATTTACTTGACTGCTCTAGACTTTAGGATAGGCTACGATAAAAAAAAATTTGTATATCGTCGTTTATTATAAAAGGTTCATAACAATTCAGAACTGAAATCTTTAGAACTTTGTAACTTGTCCTAAAGTCTATGATAGTCAAGTAAATTTTCCAACATTTATTTCTTCCGTTTAAAATATTGAAAATATTGCGTTGAAAATATTTTAATATATTTTTATGATTTTTATCAGAAGATAAATTGCATATCTTTATTTATCCGAACGAAGTATTAATTTGTCCCACCTTTTATATATGTATATATATATATATATATATATATATATATATATATATAT
>CAJFCP010000131.1:719020-772319 GCA_904066005.1 Synergus itoensis | reverse complement strand
TATATGTATATATATATATATATATATATATATATATATATATATATATATTGCCAAACTTTTGGTGAATGTGACACATATTCCTATAAATAAAAACTGATTTGCTGCTCAAGTTTGAATTATATGGAAAAATAATTTTCGATGCCCGGATTTTATTCAAAAAGTTATTTAATTTATTTTAAAAATCTGTTTATTTTTAAAATGCATTCAAATTCGATATTTTAAATTTTTGTTTTAATTTTTACAAAAGGCGCTCACAATTAAGGTTCTTTATCTGTAGAGATAATTTCCTAATCATTATCTCTAATCAGTTAAATCTGTAGAATTTCTGTGAAGTCGATCTAAAATTTTCCCATCAAGTGGTATTTAAGAATTATTTCGTAACAACAAATGAGGCGATGTAACTTCTAAAGTTAGAAGTTTCACCTACAAAAATTCTAATGAGAATATTTTAATTAAAAAACTTGAAAAAGAAACCAATTAAAATTGCTTGAGTTGTCTTTCACAAATATTTTAAAATAATATACGATATTAAATCACTGCGAATGGCTGTGAAAGAGAATGCGAAAGAAAATTAGCAAATGCCGGTGAAGTAACTGAAAACTGTTCTTAAATGTATTTATTCGCATGTAATAATGTAAAAATTGTAAATATTTCGTAAGCCTGAATAAAAGGTGTACCGAAATTGTCATTGTTTACAACAATGCCTTGATGAAAATAGAGGTGTGTCTGAGAGTGTTTGAGAAAAAAAGAAGAATGACAAAGTATAAACTGTAATCCAGTATTTATATTCGTGTATATACAGCTATATAATTACATATAAATAATTAAATGTATATGAAATAATATAATACGTTGTGTCATTTTCGAGAATAAGTTTCATATAATGCACAAGTGACTTCGGTTTACCCAATTGCATTCGTACAAATAAATCTGCTGATGTTAACAACCTACAATTTTGATTTTTTTTCAACCCTAAGCCTCTATTTCGTTATTTTATTTATTTATTTTTTTTTTATTAAATCAAATAATTAATTAAATAATTTTTTAAATTATGTCAAAGTGCACAAAGTAAAAAATTGTCGATAAGCTCGTCACGAAAAAAACTTAATCTCTTATTCTTGTGGCTCAAAGAAAAGTCTCGGTAAAATTTTTTGTTGTTGATAAAATTGGTATAGTAATGAAGGGGTAAAATTTCCCAAACCTGCTATAATCAGAGCAAAGAGACCTTGAATCTCAGCGACAATAGATTACATGCGATAAGCAGATCATCGTGAATTGGCCTAACCTTCTCCCCCGCATCCTGTACACCCCGCAGTTAGTCCTCTTGTATTGCAATTACTACGTCATGGCATACTAATAATTAATTAACTGGAATAATGACGGAACAATGGCGGTCAGCTCGATGGGAAGTGCTTAGTTCTATGTCGACCGGCTGCCCTCCTGGCCTACATTTAATATTTATATAATGGCTAGACGTACTATTGAGACCAAGAGTGGTCCAGATGGTCTTATCAAATTTAGGAATTAGGATTATCCGAAATAGGACATTTTTTACTTATATCTAGGGCAAATAATCTAAATGGTTGGGGGGAAACGAACTCAGAAGATGGGACAAGGTTGTGCTCTTGAACTTCTTCGCTCAGGGGATATTAAACTCAATTGGAATTAATAGTAAAATTGAAGAAAGTAGGTGGAAATTGTGAGTCTGGGGATTTATTATATTTATTTAGTTGTTTCTAGAAGTAACGGGTTACTTATTTTTTTTTTTTTTATTATCAGTACGTTACTGGGTTTTCAAGTTCAAATGTAAGGCTTTTCAACTTTACAGCTTATCAGCTTTACAACTGAACAATTTCTAGTGAAATCTTCACCTATTGATTAAATTTTATTCGCCGCCTGTATTTTAGAATTGAGATCAGAGCTGCCAACTGATTTTAAGAAATTTAAAGGAATTTCAAACGAATTCAGATGTGTTTCAAGATTTTCAAGATATTCAAAAATTTTTCTGAGTATTTTAAGGGATTTAAATGAACCACAAAGTATTTAAGGATTTTCAAGAGATTTCACAAGATTTTAGAGACATTAAGACATCTTAAAGGATTTCAAGAGATTATAAATGATTTTATGGAATTTAAAAGGATTTCAGGGAATTTTAGAAAATTTCAAAGATATCAAGACATCTCAAAGGATTTCAAGGTATTTTTAGTAATTTTAAAGAATTTAAAGAGATTTCAAGAGGTTTCAAGAGAATTTACAAGATTTTAAAAATATCAAGACATCTGAAAGGAGTTCAAGAGGTCTTAAGGAATTTAAAAAAATTCAAAATAGTTTAAGGACGTTGGACCCAAGTGTTAAGCTCCAAATTCCATTCTCCATTTTACTCAACGAAAATTAAAGATAAATATTTTTTCGCTCTGTAGCGCTATTCTTTTTTCAAATATAAGACTGCATACAGAGCGAAAAAATATTTAATCTCGATGCTTTTTGCATAAAACGAAGAATTCAAAATCTAACTTCAAAATTTAACTTCAAAATCTAACTTCAAAAATATTTGAATTAGATATTTTCTCGCTCTGTACGCATAATTCTAGTTAAAAATTGATTAATTCTGCAGAGGGAAAAAATTGTAAATTTAATATTTGTTGAGTAAAATGAAGAAATCGAATTTTTAGATTAGAACTTGGCTCCAACACCCTTAAAGATTTTTAAGTGTGGTTTAAAAGCATAACTATTCTTTAAAATCTGTTAAATCTCTTTAAATCTACTGAAATATTTTGAAATCCTTTGAAATCTGTTAAAAACTCTTGAAAAGTTTTGAAATCTCTTAAAATCTTTTAAATCTTCAGAAACATGTATCTTCAAATCTTTTTGAATTTCTGTTAAATCCTTTGAAAATTTAAATTTTTCGCCATATCCTAAAAAAATAAAAAAAAAACATTTTGTTATCTTTTGAAATCATTTGAAATTTTGCGAATTCTTTGAAATAGCAGTTTTTATGAGAGGATTTTTTTTTGAGACTAAAATCGAATCGGGAGTTCTTCTTAGTAGTTCAGGTATACGTAATGAAATTCAGGAAGTAGAACAAGTTTCGCATAGTCAGACACAGTAGGTATACGTTTACCGGACAAAATTCCTAGAAACATCTTTAAATTCCTTAAAATTCCACGAAAATATTCAAAATCCCATAAAATTTCAGAAATTCTTTAAAATCTATTAAAATTTCATGAAATTCTTTACAATTGCACAAAATCTTTTACAAATCACAAAAACCTCGTGAAATTCTTTAAAATTTAATAAGGAACTTTAAATTCCCTAAAATGCATTCAAATCTCTAAATAAAAATTCTTGGAAACAAAAATTTCACAAAATCTTTTAAATATCAAAAATAACTTTTGAAAATATATTATATATATTTTGAAATTTTTGAAAACTTCTTAAAATTCCTTACAATTCCACAAAATCTTTTAAAAATCATAAAAAGACTCATAAAATTCTTTAAAATTCCATGAAGAACATTAAAATCCCTTAAAATCACTTTAAAAAATAAAACTTTCTTAAAATTCTTACAAGCCTTTTAAAATACTTAAAAATTCCACAAGGAACTTTAAAATTCGTTAAAATCCTTTAAATTCCATAAACTTTCTTAAAAATCTCTTAGAATTTCATGAAATTCTTTAAAATTCCACTAAATCTTTTAATTTTTATACAAATCTCTTGTAATCCCTTTAAATACCTAGAAACTTTAAAATCCTCTAAAATTATTAAAAGTTTCTTGAAATCATTAGAAACCCAGAGAATCTTAAAGAATGCCTGGAAATTCTTTATAATCCTTCGAAATCCTTGGAAAGTTTCTAAAATCTGTTAAATAAACTATAAAAGCTATTTATATAATACGATAAAAATAACATAGCATAAATGTCAATTTCTATTAATTTTCCCTGACAATTACCCACATTTCCCTGACATTTCCCTAACTTCCCTGACGTCCCTGATATGTGGCCATCCTGAAACTGTAAGATTCCAAAATTGAAAGTTTTCGAATCAAAAGAATTCTTCTGAATTGAGTACAAAATGATATTGAAATAAGTAGCCAATAAAAATCTACTTGAATGTTTTTCCGATCCCATAATGTCTTAATTGAATGAAAGAAATTGAATGAATGGAATGACAATCTCAAGGGAACGTGTACATACTGTGATCTGATGATTTTCGAGATCGATCTTTAATCGATCGTCAATGGCCTGATGGCCCTGTGACCGCGAGTGGGGAATCTATTTGAGGCATTGAAGTGTCGCGATGCGACACGTCGTACAAAAGAAAATCAGTTCGCAAATCGTGTCGTTGCAAAGGTGTTGTATTAACACAAAGCAAACTTAACTACGACAGGTTTTATTGACTAATCGAACGACCTATTTTTAAAAAATTTAAATCATTATAATTAACGGCTTAGTTTGACAGAAAAAGTCGTGACGAATTTAATCTAGCGGAAGCTACTAGGGTTTTGAATTTAGAGGATGGCGTGCGACCCTCTTCGCGATGAACCTGTTCTATCCGTCGAGTTTGAAGTATTCGGAAAGGTCCAGGGTGAGTTTCGCGAGATGACACAATGACTCTCATCGCAATGAGTCAACGGAAGTGAAAAAGGGGGTCATGTTCTGTTTGAAGGTCAAACGGGTTGTGAGTGCGAAGAATAATTTACTACCAGAAACTAAACTCATCGCAAAATTCCCATTCAGTGTTTCCAAGTAAAACACGTCAATTTATTCTAACGACACGTTACCATCACCAAAATATGATTTCAGTTCTTCAAATAAGTGGAGTGATTATAGAATTATTGTCAAGAAGAATTTTTCCAAAGAACCAAAAGATATATTTATCATTTTTTCTTCACATGGTTTACTTCTGTCCACTCTTCCATAATATAATTTTCAAGTCACTTTAATGAAAAATATATTTGCAGGCTGCTATTTTCCAAAATACGTCAGAGATCTGTGTCAACAACTGGGAATCTGTGGCTGGGTGAAGAACACCAAGAAAGGAACAATAGTGGGAAAAATGCAAGGACCAGAATCACTTGTTGAACAAATGTAAGTTTTCATTTATAAAACTTCCTAATCTTTAGCAAGCTATGCAATAAAGTATCTACGAATTTAGAAAGTTTTGAATAACAATGAAGACAATAATTGGAGGAAGCCTCGTTGATTTGCTCTAATTTTTAAGTGAATTTTTTTCTTCAAATAAAATACTTCCGGGACAGCAATTTTGATCCTAAAGACTTCTATTATGGTTCATTTTACACTTAGAACAATGCCATAATAGTATTTATAAGGAAGGTATTTTTTAAATATGACAGACCCAATTTCCTAAAAAAATGAACTGCAGAATAATTTTCAGTCTCGCTTTGAGAATAGAATCAACAATTGTCCACGTGCACTCTGAAGTCTGTATAGCTTGAAGAATCAACCGAGTCTTTCCAACAAGTGTTTCGTTCAGTGGAATAATCTTGGTTGACTTTAAATTTTTCCTCCACTGATGGTTCTTTACCATTGCAAAGAACGTAGAGTAGATAATCGTCGATTACCGTTGTTTCGTCAGCCTTTTGGAAGTGAAGTTCACTAAACGCGTCATAATCGTCGACACAATCGGTCCGACACGGTTCTCGGACGACGATTTGTATTCGACGGCCATTAAGAGCCCGTGACCTCAGTAGCAAATTGGTGAGTAGGTACATACGTACCATTAGGTTCAAGACTGGCTTTAATAATGATTTAATGAAGTAATGGGCCAGCAGCGCAGGCATCACCTCCTTCTATTCTCTATTTTCTACACACGAGCCATCGACAATTACGCAGATCTTTCGGCTATCCGAGGACTTGACTTCACGCCTTACGATCTTCAGAAAACTTCCCCTTCTGAAATTTCACACATGGGGCCCATTCTGAAACATATTTCATAATTATAGCAAATATTTGTAAGAGATTTAGAGGGTCTCTATGTTGGATTCAACGAAGGAAATATTTTAAAGAAATTCCAAAAGGTATTTCATTTTTCAATGTCTTCTTCTCTATCTCAACCTCTTTTCCATTTGAAAACTAATGAGTTTAAAACTCAGAATAGAAAAAGATTAAAAACAGGTCATAGAAAGATATTCAATTTTTTTTGGAAAAAATATAGAGATAGAAAAATTCTATCTCTATCTATCCCTTTCTTTCAGCAGGGATAGGAAATAGAGAAGAGAATACGACGACCTGCAATTTCACTTAAATTTGCTTTAAATTATTAACGATACGTTTTAAGTATTTTCTTTTACTTCAGGAAAAATTATACTCATTCAAGTTCAACAGACCTAATGATTTCATTTCCTCTAGTTATCACATCCGAATGATGAAGCTCATTTCAGGAAAGATTTTATCAGCAAGAAAATGACTGTTTACTTTTTAATACCACGAAAAGAAGAAATAGGAAAATTTTTGAAGCTGATAATAGTTAATAACGTCCGGCCCTCATTTTCAAGTTTCGACAAAGATATTTCATTATTTTGAATAATAAAATGAATAATTAGATATTTTGTCGCTCTATAGCGGTACTCATTTTTTAAATAAAATTGTGGGTACAGAGCGAAAAACTTCCTAGTCATAGTACTTTTCTTGTAAAATGAGGAATTTGAATCCAACACCCTTAACATCTCTTATCCCTAAAGACTCAAATCTAAAATAAGTAATAAATAGAATTTGACCATCAGACCGGTAATGAACACTGAAGCATTTGACAATGATTGCTATCATTCGAGGATCCCGACATATCGGTCGAGGCCAAAAAAAATATTTTCTGGCTTCTTCCCAAAAAGGAAGCAGTCTGCAACTTCTGCAATCAAGTTATTTTGAGATATTGCCTATCTGTCAAGATAGGAAGATCATGTGAGCACATGTGAGCTGATTTCGTCAAGTATAAAGAGAAGAGTTAGGTCTAGACAAGAAAATGAACAAAGATAAGAATCTTAAATCTACAGATAATTAAAAGCCACGACAAATAAATACACAAACAATAATACTCAATTAGCTAACGAATTAGGAAATATTTCTGGAAGAAATGTAAATCTATTTCAAGATTGTAGTGAGGAAGTTTTTGTATGATCAACAATATCTTCTCGATCTGATTAGACGCTAATTATACGAAAGCTGATCGACGATGTTATGTTGAGTGACAGTTTCGACGGCCAATTGGCCAGAGGGCAAACATCCGCAGAGCAGCGCACGATAAACTTCGATGTCATGATTATTTGGGTCTCGAAACAAGCAACCATTTTTGTGTCCTTGAATTAGGTATAAATATTTCTGGTTTAAGAAATGGCGGCTAAAATTGAAAATTAATTGGAAGGGCTGAACCAGCATATCTTCATTTTATATTTTGGTCTCCGGATTTTTTTTCAAATCCCGGACAATTTTCTCAGGCATTTTGGAAAATTCAATTTTAAAATATGCCATCCTGGATAATCCTAAATGTCTTTTTTTTTGAGATTAGGATCATTTTGAAATTAATTACATATATTGATTATACAGGACTCAATGGTTGTCAACTGAGGGAAGTCCCGGAAGCCAGATTCATCACTGCGAGTTCACCAATATCGAGCACGTGACGAGGATTGGTTACCCCAATTTTGCAATCCGTTTCTGAAGAAAAATGGCTATCATCCCTGATAATTGACCTCAGGCAATGGGAAGCAGACGAACGATGGGAAAATTCGAACAGATATCTGCTGATAAATATCTACTTATTTGTCATTCATGTTCTCCTTCAAACGAGCAACAGGATATCTGTATACAAATAACTCATATTTTGATCTTCTATTGAAATGTATAGGTCAGTCTCGAGCGAATGAATGAGTGAGGAATATACTAATAATAAAAATGTAATTATTAATTGCTGTCATGTACCTCATAATATTACTGCAAATGCCTGAAAATACTGTGAATATGTTACATTTTTTCTACAAAATACATTAATGCAAAAAAATTTGCAAAAACGTCTATAAATTGAAAAAAAAAAAAAAACACTAATATGAAATTCTTTAGTTTTCAATGCTCATTTTCATTCCGATTGACACGGGACCACGGATTGGAAAGACTGAAAGGTAACTTCGGAAATGAAGGCTTTCAATCCTTTCCAATTTGATTCAATTCGAACGACTCTCAATCCTTTCTAATGCGTATCCCCAATCCGAAATCAATCCGAGATTACCTTTCAATTATTTTCAATCCCTGTCCCCAATTCGAATAAATAAGAACATTAATTTTTAGCCCTCTGCTGTAAATCATGTTCTTACATATTACTGAACTATATTATGAAAAAGTTATTTCTTGTCATACGAAATTCTACTTTAAATCTAAATGCAGAAAAACCTTAATACCCCTTTCGATATTTGATCTAAATTTATTGTCATTGAATAACAACACATTCACAGCGAAGAATCTCTTCGTCCACAGCCTTCACTCAAAAACATCATTCCTCTCAATCCACGTAATCATTCAAAAGAAAAAAAATATTTGTGATGTGGAATAAGAGCGACGACTTTAATATTAACAATAAAACATTAACGAATGTAAATATAATTTTATAGCAATAATAATCAAGTTAATTCTATGCGTTTTCGCGCCTTTGCTAGTTCTGTACAATATTCTAAAATATTACGCAACATTACGTTTCCAGAAGAGACTCTGAAATCTAAATGCTTGTAAAAATGCAGCACAACTGCAAAAGTGTGATGTTTAATATATTAATTTATAATTTAGGTTTAATTCGTCGTATCTTTCAGAAGAATGCGTTGTTGACTTTTTGTGGATGTCGAATTGACAGTAATTGATGATATTTGACTTACCGGGAATTAACGGGAACTGAGGCTTTTAAAGGCCTCGGGAAATTTCGAATTGCTCTATAGTTTTGAATTTAGCTTGTCACGTTTTTCGTTCAAAGAACAACATCGCGTCGAGCATCATCTGAGCGAGTTGGTAGTCACAATGTTGCTTGGATATGAGCTTTGCAATATACCGCATTAGTGTTACCGTGTCTTGGTTTGAAGAATTCGTTGAAATAACTTTTCGAGGGTCCTAAAAAATAGGTAAATCATTTCAGTATTATACGTAAAAATTTGGATGCTTTCGTATTTTTTAAAATCTGAACTCTTCACTTTAAATTTACGAAACTTTAGCATTTCAAATTAAGTTAAAATCACAGAATTGAATAAAAAATAAATTTAAATTACCCAAGCCAGGGTAATACGTAGATACGTAGAAAGCGTCGGATTCATTGCCGCGATTTTCTCCAAATAATTAGGAGCATTCGATAAATAATGATTCAGTCTTGTTCCAGCGATTGGCAGTAATTTCGCAGCCAGTTTTTCTGTGTTGTTCACGGAATGTAAAATCTGAATTCATAAAAGTATATGAGGATAATTAAGATAAAGTAAGATAAAGATAAGTGATACAGGATCTTACGTTTTATTTTATTTTTTTCTCATTAACCACTGGTGGTCCCAAGATTAAATTTACAGAAAAAAAGATATAACTTTGTTTTATAAGACCTACAAGTTTCATTGTGGGGCCACCAGGAGCCAATTAGAAGAAAAAAAAATTAATAAAGGTAAGGAATTCGTATTTTTAAAAACGAGTTTTTTCTTAAATATTAAAGTAAGTTTCAAGACAAAGTATTTTAACTGAGCTTAGAATAAATTATAATTTTATATTTTTCTTTACCTCTTCAGCGATACAATCAAAGCCGTTAAGATAAAGAACACACGTATAATGAATTCTCAATTCATCTTTGTTAAGTTCCCATAACGAGGCCAGCTTCTCACATTTGGATTTCCATTCTATAGCTTCCTTCGAAATGAAACTGTTAGTCATTCTATATTCTTGGTGAATCAATTCCATCGATGCAGAAATAACCCGACAAAGAAACTTGAGTCGAAATTTATCTCGCTCTTCATCTTGGTAACAGGCAATCTCTGCTTTTTCAAGTATGTCTTTGAACAAGTAACGTTTAGCCTGACGAAAAAATAATAAATTATTAACAAGTAAAATAAAAAAATACTAGGTTTAAATAAGAATTAAGAAAAAATAGGATTAAAAAACTTACTATTGAACCCAATAGATTTTGTAGAGGTTCCGCTACTTTCAGATTAAAACGTGCCATCATGTGGAGAACAATCACCAATTCTAAATGTAACAAAACCAAGTTGTAACAAGCGAGAGGTATTGTAAGCGCTAGAGTTGCAATAGCTTTAGGAGCTGGAGGACAACCTTCCCATAATTCTTCTGATTGTGATAATGATGGAATTTCTACCAATAAATAATCGGTCTGTGAAAAAGAAATATACATTTATTAATATCAGAGTAAGCAAGGAAAAGACAATAATAGAAAATATGAATATCTCACATTAAGAAAAATCTCAATGAAAGTGGTAGAGAGATCGAGAAACTTCGTCAGCTGCATATCAGAAAGTCCAATCTCTTTTACACATAATTCTTCCTTTGGTAATTTTCCAAACGAATTCATCATTTTCGCAGTTGACTCCAGTCTTCTTTTAAAGTGAGATGTCCATAAAATTGAACACACTCCATGCTGCATCTGCTTTGCTGGGATTTCTCGCAAAACTGCTAAGGCAGCCTCTAAAGCTTCGAGTTTCGTTGGGTTTTTGTGCCAAAACATTATGTATTCCCATGAAAGATTCGCTAATAAGACACTAGTTGTCAAACTGTAGGGGAAGTGTCTTTTGAGCAAGGAAATTTTATCTGAAAAAATAGTTTAGAATTTGTAAATTGAGATAGGTTGTTTAAAAAATTTAGGATTGTTTTCAAATTTCAATTCATGATAAAATTAAAACCGAATATTTAAGAGAATTACCTAGTATGTAAGACAAAGCCGTTTGATCATCTGTAGCTTCACTTCCAACTTCCACAGATTTGGAAAGCAATCCATCACGATCTTCTTCAGTTAATTCTGCGGGACGAGCCTCGTCTAATGTACCACTATCGTTCAAAAAGTCCATCGGATCCGGCATTTCACTGAATTCTATGTCAGTTGTATCTACTAGTCGAGTCGGATCAACTCCTGCGGCAGTGAGCCATTTGGCTACAATTTCAGAAACAGATCCTGAAAATATCAAAAATAGTTGAAATTTAATCTAATCATAACATTTGTTCCTACATTTTGACTTTACTTCAAAAAATTAAACTTAAAAAATAGTAAGTAAGAATTTAAAATAGATTAAATTGATAATAATTTAAATTTAAAATACCTTTTCCACTGTCCAATACGTATTTCAAAGAAATATTCTTCACCTCATAAGGTAACGTATAAAACGGAGTCGTGTGATCCGAAGGAGGCTGCTGACTACAAAATTCATTAATTGTTTTTTTAAAGTTAATGAAGAAATATTTATATTTATATTTCGAATCTCACCATGAAATTTATACATCTAAAGTATGATTCAACTCTTCAATTTTCAGAAGAAAAAGTAATATTCTAGAAAATATTAACTTACCAGACAATAGCATTCAAAATAGTGATATCCTCCAGATTTGCAATCAGCAAAGAAAACTGGCAAGTGTCTTTGCTCACATTTTCCCATTCACTTAAGAAACTGTGGGATTCATCTTCAGGCGAAGAATTAATTTCCTTTTGTGGAGCTTCTTCTGCTTTTCTTTCCTCGTTTCCATTTTTACTGCTTTCTCCTTTCTCTGCAGTTTTTCCGGTATCGCCTTCATTGATATTTTGTGCTTTCTCGCCTTCTTTTCTATTCTTACTGATACTTTCGTCGCTATTTGAAAGCCCAGAGTTATTTTCTAAACGCATCCCAACTGCTCTGCAGGACAGGGCAGCGGTTAATGCGTGGAATGGATTCGAAGAGTTAGACAAGATGCAACGCACTTCTTTCCACCAAAAAGAGATTTCGTTATAATCAACGCATATCTCGTTCACATCTTTAAAAAATCAAGAAATTTATAGTGATATCTTCTATAAACTGTAAATGAGCTCAGTAATTTATTTTTATTAATTATATGATGGTAAAAGAATTTCGAATATATCCAAACCTATAGAATTAAATTATAAGAATCAAACGTAAAATAACATACCGGCTAATGAACAAATAGCACGAATAAGTTTCGTGAAACGTATTAACTGAACTTCCAAAGGCGCGGCTCTTTTTTTATGAAGCCAGTAGAAAAGAGCAATCTGCATCATTCCTAAAGGATTTATGTCGCTTTTTCCAGCAGCTTCTCTCCATTTTTTTATAGATTCATCAGAATATAACCATCCTTGAAACATTAATTCAGCTGTAAAAGAATTTATTTATTGTTAATACGTTCCTAAATCTCAAAATGTATTATTCACGAATTTTTTCATACTTACAAATTTGAGATCTTTTCTCTAACGACAAAGAATCCTTCAATACTACACATGCCGAAGTTCCAAAATTAAAACATGACAAAAAATCGTAGAAACACCTTCCATCATCTTTGAAACTTACTTTGGTTTTCGATTTAACAACCGAAGTCTCAATTTCTTTCACTGTATCTGATAACTGTAAAATTCGAGTGATTTCCTTTTCAGGCGCAAGTAAAATAGAAGACAAAGTTTTCGCATTAGGTACACTACTTCCTGCTATAGTATTATATTCGGGTGGTAAATTGTATTGGACTCGAAGATATTGATAAAATTCGACAACTTTTTTTAATTGGGAAATTGTTTGATGGAGAATTTTTGTCGTGGGTTGTAAATCTTCGTCTGTAAAAATAAAAGAGAAAAATTTTCAATTAAATACGATTCAAATATATTAAAATAATAATCAGTTTGTAAGTACGTACTTTTTTTATCGAGATCCGGAGAAAAACATTCAATCGCAACGAGAAGTGAATCCGGTGTCGTATACTTGTTAGTAATTAGCATCTCGACAACCAGCAATCTAACTTCATCAGTCTTTAGATCAAAACAAGTACTCCTGATCATATTAAGAAGTTTATTATCATCAAACTCTTCCTCTTTCAAAAAGTTTTTCAATTTCTTAAACAGATGCAAATCCCGAGCTCTGTCTCCATTTTCATTACTGAGCGCAAAATGAAATGGTACGATTATCTCTTTCAATCCTCCTAAAGGATCCATAAACACACAAGGGTGATGTGCAATATTGGGAGAAGAAAGCATCACGTCGTTCAATCCTGATAGACCATAGTTTGTATAGAGTAATCTACATAATACGAGAATATTTAAAGTTTATTCAATATTTTTAATAACACAAAAGTTATTTCGCAATATTAGAATTTCTTTTTCCAGACTGTTAGGATTCCACAATGAGAATAATTTTCTGCTTACTCACCTTCCGTTCTTACTCGCGGAGAAGGAAGTAATTTTCGATCCATGTTGAATACTCCAGATGTCTATTAGCCCTTTTTTCGGAGCGTAAATAACTAGGAAGAGAGCTCTCCGCAATGGAACTTTCGAATCAATTCCAATATTATCTTTTCTTTCCTTTCGACTAATGTGGTGCTTTTCTTCCTGTACTTCAATCCATCCACACTGAGCGTCTCGGTATCCTTTCCACATTCTTATAGCAATACCTTGCTTATTGTCTATTAATATTACTCTTCCTAAAGCATCAGTTACCACAGATAAAGTTTTATTGGGACTAATTAGCACCGAATTTCCTTCTCTAAAGATATCACTCAAAGCGAATCTGCAAATCATTGCATCGGCAGGATCATTCACGGAACCTTTCGGTTTTTCTTGTGCTGCTCCTTTCGAATTTCCACGGAACCATCTGTTGAGAAATGTAATCAATAATTCAACAAAAAATTTTGAAAAAATGTAGATTTTATCTATTACGAATTTTATACTTACGGAACAGCAGAACCAATAGCACTTGCAACTTTGCTGGCCATTGCGATGGCAACATCGGATAAAACGGGTGCTGATCCACCTTCAAAAGCATAGTGAAACCCAACAAAAGGCCTTTTTCCCGTCGCCATAACAAGAGTATGTTGCTGTGCACATGAACGATAAGAAGCATTGAAACCACCACAGACAGAAGCAGTCATCAAATGATCGAAAGTATTTGCTGACGTCATTCCAACTATTTCCGAGTCGTTAGTTACATCTTGATTTTTGAAGCCCAACTTTTTGCAGACGAGATTCGCCACCGGCGATTTATCATTACAGTTGGCTTTTACTAAGAAATAAAATTAACATTAGACAAAGTAGAAAAGTTAAACGAAGTGAACTCCGAAAATCTTAATTAAAACAATTTTCGATTATCCTTTTTAAATTAAACAAATCACCTCTTGCCATTTGATTTCTACAGGCCTTCAGAGTCGAGAAAAGAGGAAAGCCTTGCAGTAAACAAATCACGGAATTGTAAAGCACATAAATTTCCTCTGAGGATCCAGGATCTCCAGACCATCGAGGGACAGAAAGTGATTGGCATTTTATTCCCAAAATACTTTCATTATGAAGTTGCTCTTCAACTAATAACACTCCCGTCTGTGAAAAGAGATTTTAATAACCTTACTTCGTGAGTTTGTTGTTATTTTATTTGTTTTCATTTTATTTAATAATGACATAAAACTTACTTCGGTGTAGAATCTTATAAATCCAGAATCTAGACCTACAGCGAGACATGTCCAGTCAATTCCAGTTCCAGCACTTGCTTTTCCCTGTGCTATCAATGGAAGACATAATATTGACGTTATTCTGAAAAAATCAATTTCATTAGTACAACTAATTCAAACACATCTTTTAATTCTGTAAAAAATTCTTCTTTTAGAATTTAGACAAAATTTACGACTCACTTGTGTTTGTATTCTATTTCCCCATCCCACAAAATGTGGAATTTGTTTTTAACGTCGCCTTGTTCTTGTGAGTTCCATTTCGCTGAAGATTTAATCAGAATTGAATAAGAGTTAATATAATATAAATGACATAAATCGGTATTATTATCTTTCAATGTGTTAAAGTTATAAATGAAATTTTAAATCCTATTCAGGTTCAGACTGAAAGTAGAATCGTTAAAATCCTTTTTCAACCTTTGCTTATACATAGAATGTCATAATAACTAAACTCAAATTATCTCAGGGTCATTATGTCATAGTAAATTCATAACAATGAACGAAACAAAAATAAAAATGGACTGTTTGCTAAATGAAAATCTTATTTTTAATTTATAATTGTAATAAATTGAAACTCGTAAAACAAGCAAAATATAATGATGAAAATACAATAAAATTATAAAATTGAAACTTACATGTTAAAATAACAACTCTTGTGTTCCATGCCAAGGCAAGAATGTCTCCAGCAGGTGAAAAAGAAATCAAAACATCTTGAAGAGGCAATTCATTGTCAGGTACGTGGTTCACTGGAAATCAATTTAAACATATGATCGGCGATGAAAGATTGACAGTTTCAATATTTTAGATAAATTCTCACATTTTGAGGCATGAAGTCCTAAGAGACGCTTTTTCACATCATCTGGATCTGCCAAGTTCGCGATTTTTTTTATTTCGCAGGACATTTCTCAATTTTGCTTCAAAAACTCGAGGTTAAATACCAATTTACGAGAGAAAAACATAACAAGACCAGACGACAACGGCCATATTATCAACTGATGTTTTTCGAAAGTTTAATAAACCACATAAAACCACAATGACAACAAGCTAATGTTTTTAGATTATTATATGTACTGGATGTACTGTGTAGCAGTATCAGTGGCCGGTAGTGATGTGCCGTGACCGTAATTTTCTGGTCACTGGTAATTTCTTACCGTAACTCGGTAAATTTTTGGTAAAACTGGTAATTCGTCATTTACACTAATATTGACGCAAACTTTTAAAGAATAGCCTACTGATATACATTTTATAAGAGAAAGGTAGCTATAATAAGCAAAAAATGTTTATAAAATAATTTTTAAGCATAAAAGACTAAACTTTATTCTTTCTTCAATGAAACATAACCTCAAATTTTAAAATCGTTGGCGGCAGATGGCATATGGACTATGCCCGCTCTACCAGAGATGTCTCTGCTCTGAACTCTAAATAAGTAATATGTAAAGAATTTTTCGGAAGTATTTTATACAAAGAGTACTTCTATCAGATATTGTTTTACTCTGTAAACTTTTTATTTATATTTTAAAGAGAAATTGCTATATGTATACAGACCAAGAAAAGAGCTAAATCTAAGATCTGATCAATAAAATGGAAAAAAAATTGAGTTGAGAGAGGTTAGAAGTTTTATCTAACATAAAAGTAGACAACAAGTACAAATGTTTCAACAGGATTGTATATTCTATTTTATTTATGATAAACATTTAAACTGCTTACTTTGGAAAAAACAATTTATTTCCTGATATTCCTGATTTAACATTTATAATCACTTTAATAAAAAATAAGCAAAACAGCTAGCAGACTATGTCGGCACTGTCATTGTCAAATGTCGTCTGCTTATTTCCGAATTTATCGTATTTTTAAAAAATTTATACATAAATTTCACTTTAATGACTGTGTGAAATATGTTATTTGGCTACTGAAGATTAACAATTTTTTAAGTTTAATTGTTTGCATATAAAAAAAATCTATATTTAGAGAATTACCACAATTACCAAAAATTTACCAATTACGGTAAATTTTTACGTAAAAGAAAAATTTACCGTCACTGACGCGGTAACAACGGTCACGGCACATCAGTAAGTGGCCCCAACTGGAGCCCCGTACTCTACTGCGCATGCGTTGCACTCGGTATCTGATTGGTTTCTATTCGCGCGTAATTTGAAATGCATAATATTTTTTTGAATTTCAAATTGCGCGCGAATAGCAACCAATCAGGTATCGAGTGCGACGCATGCGCAGTAGAGTACGGGGCTCGAGTTGGAGCCACTAATCAGTATTCATTATTAGAAATATTTAGGTATACCTAAAGAAATTGCTCATTTAATAGAAATAAAAAAATAATTCAAATCTAAAGTCTTTTAATTGAAAATTTCAAGCGTTTGTAAAATTAAAGAAAAACATCTTTATGATTGGTTGAGTATATGTTACTATTAGTCTGCTATTAGGTTACATTTGTATTATCGTATATAACCAATTTCTGATTGAACAAAAGAAAAAAAGACTAGGAATTGATGTAATATATGTACAAAAAACGTGTAACAATTTTCTGAAAGATGTTCCTATAAATATAATTTGAAAAATAAAACAATTTTCCTAACTATTGCAAACTATTGTCTCTCTTTGTCTGGTCTTTGCTATTGTTGTCAGTTGTTGTAAGCATTTAGACACGTGACTTTCACGTCATTATTCAATCCTTGATCATTGCCTTGATTATCTCCACGAAGGATTATCGTGATTATCCCTTCATGATTATCTCTTGCCTGATTGGTTTAAGCAGGTTTAATAAGGGCATGTGATACTTTACCATAAGAGCAATTTAGTTTCCGCAACTTTACGGTCGCAATAATAAATATTTTTCACTAAAACTAAGCCATTTACTTCCGTCTGTATTAAACGGAGGTAAATGGTCTAGTTTTAGTGAAAAATATTTATTATTGCGAACGTAAAGTTGCGGAAACTAAATTGTTCTTATGGTAAAGTATCACA
Organism: Synergus itoensis; assembly: GCA_904066005.1. NCBI lineage: Eukaryota > Metazoa > Arthropoda > Insecta > Hymenoptera > Cynipidae > Synergus > Synergus itoensis. Next base: position 754,680 of record CAJFCP010000131.1, on the reverse strand, counting down.
CGGCCTTAAGTAACGCTAACCGACTAATCAGCGTCCTCGTTTAAACATTCTCACTAAGACGCACGGCCATCTTGTTTTTATTTTCGAAAATCTTTGGTTGAGAGCGGTCATTTACTGCGTCATAAGTACAGTCAAGTACAGTGGCGCGTCACCGGGGTGAACACGCGTGTTTTTTGCCGGACAGAGAGTTTTCGAAGAGGATTTCGCATGAAAATCAAGAGGAAGAGACGGAGGTTTTGAGAAAAGACGGCCTCGGTGGGTATCGTCACTCACGACAAATGCAGTTCTCCTTTCATTGGCAAAATGAAAAACAGCAAAAAATCGAAAGCCAAGAGAGACGACGACGAGAGAAAGAATGAGAATTTTCATCATACGGGATAGACTGTAAATAGTCATCGGGTCATTTGTCAACAAAAACTAAAAACACTGAATTTTCAATTAAAAAATATATATAATACATATTGTATATATTTTCAAAAACGTAAATTAGCAAAAATTCTAATTTAAGCCATAATACAAATGTAATAACTTTCATGATAAAGTAATTATAGTAAGAAAATGAGTTTTTAGTTTTTACCGTTTTTACGTCCGATATTTAGCAGTTTTCCTTCGAAATTCGAAAAGTGACGGTTTGCGTGATATATACGAGGTGTTGATGATTTTGTGATTCTTGTGTCTGTGTGAAAGTACTGAAAGTGCTTAGTTTTTGACAATTTCTATTTAAAAAGTGGATCTGAATATGTTTGAATCCGAGTGGATGGAGAACGGAACACAATTCCTTTTAGCCGTCTTTGATTTGAAGTAGTTTAATTTTGAAAGCTTTAATTTGAAATATATTTCCAAAAGTTTGAAAGACCAAACTAAAGTTAGTTACCCCTGGTTACCCAAGCCGAGTAGTGACCAAATTATGAACTTGGAACATTTAAACTGGTACCCTGAGCTACATGTTAGGTAATTATCGTGGAACAAGAATATATCGACGGAGCTCAAACACAACAATCTTCTTTGTTTTCTTCGTACATACTGGTTGATACCATTGATACTGGTACATATGTTCTGTGACGGAAGGGAAGAATCAGAGCGGCCATATTGCTTGATGAAAATTTTAGCTTTGTGATTGGCTGTCTCGCTGATTGGCTAATGAATTCCGCGCGCAATTTCAAATGCACTTAGGAATATTGTACGAGATAAGAAAATTGCAAGTATATTACGTCAGTATTGACAACTGATTCACGTATAAGTTTATATTTAACTTATATGAAGTTAAATGGATGAGAAAAATTCAAGTATGTAAAAGATATTAATTATATACGTTTAGAAGAATGCACTAATATTCAACCAATCAGGAAGCTAAGAATTCCCTTAAGCAATATGGCTTCCTCCCTTCTATTTATATCTGTTTACCCCTTGCGTCTTTGAGTACAGATTCCTTAAATTTTGACTCCGACCATATATTCTATGGTCTATGGTGTGTATGTACGAGTGCATACTGCCAGCAGTGGGATTCCGAGCACACGAATCCGAACGGACCTCTCTTTCTATCCTACGGTGTTAAAAAGAGAGATCCGTTCGGATTTTGAGCTCGGAATCCCACTGCAGAATACTGCATACAATACAATCTATTTTTATGACGTCACAGTACATAGCGTCGTCTTCTTCTTATACTTATTAGCGCAAGCGCAATAGCTCAGGGTGCCAACATTAGGGAAACCATCAAGTTTGCATCAAGCCAGTGGGAAACAGAGCCAGGAAGGTATGTTTGTCCTTATTCGTGGTTCGTGACGAGTGAGATGGACGATGGACGACGTAAAACGACGAATGTGTGAAAACTAGCAAAATTGTTCGCGCGCGGGAATCGGTCGTTGGTGTGTTTGATCCTTTTTGTGCTTGTGATTTATCTGGACGCATCGCAATTGTCTATGCGGAACGAGTGTTTTTTACGACCGAGAAAGAAGTCTGTGTGTGTGGCAGTTGAAACGGTAGGTTTGAAGATTGAGAGACATTTACTCATCAACAGCAACGACGCAATGGCAAAACAGCGACCGGGCTCTTAAAAGACACGAGTCCGAGCAAAAACCCGTTGATTTTTAGAGTTTGGGGGTCTTTTTTTGAACAAGGGACTCTCGATTTCTTGGTAAGACACCCGGTCGGGAGAGAAACACAAAATTTAACTAGTCTAGCAGTCTTCTTCACTAGTGACAAATGTAGGTTAGGTCGGGCGGTCGCAGTGCGGTGACCTCCTCGAGGCACGTTTGCACGTTTTGCCTAAATTTCGAACATGGGGTTCTTCACCGAGGAAATTACCACATTGGGAAAATTTTTCTTAAGGTGGTTTTCGAGATTTTCGGAGTTTTCGGAAAACGCCGATTTCGGGGACGCTGCTCGGTGAGATGAGCGTTCGTTCACTGGCGCTGCCGACCGTTATTTATCATTTTTCTGTTCGTAATTAGCAAACATTTCTGATGAGTTTTTATGTTTTTTGTGTTTCCGAGTGAATTGGGGCGAAAATTTTTTTGCTGGGGTTATTTTGGTAAGATTGGCGGTAATTTTGAGTTATGAGATCACTCCGGTCGATGAGTTTTGCTGTTGCGTTCCCTGTATTTTTGGGTTCCTGGCCTTATTGACAAAAAATTTTTGGGTGTTATTATTGCCATGGAAATTAATTAGTTCTAGTGGAGTGAAACAATTCCTTTTTGGTGCGATTATTTGTTGTTATCTGGGCAATCGGGGGGAAGGCACTTTAAAAACGATTTTTACACACGCGGTCGATGAGAGAAACAAAATTGAAAAGATTCTTATAAGGAGAAAATTGTCTTTTGTTTCTTTTCACGACTTCACGTTAATAATTACTAGCATTAATGTTTCAATTTTTGGAGCAAAAATTCCGGTAGCATTTCAAAAATGTTTATTTGCGAATGAATGTATCATTGTAGGAAGATTGGCTGGAAAAGTTTCCAAAATTGACAAGAATGGTGCAAAAATTTCAAGGAATGAAATCTTTTTCATCTCAAAAATCTGCTTCTTTTAGATTATTGCATCACCCGAAAGAAAGCGAGGAGTTATTATCTTTACTGATTTATTTAAATTTAGATTGGTTGATTGATTTGGATGTGTAAATAATTATTTTGTTTTTTCAGTTTGCGTGTGAAAAAGGAAATCTTTAATTAATCGTAATGACAACTCTGGCCGAGCAAGCCTCCAAGTTGCTGGACTTTAACCAGAAATTGGACATCACGCTTCTCGACAATATAGTAGGATGTATGTACACGGGAATAGGAGAGCAACAGCGAGTGGCACAAGAAGTGTTGACTACGCTCAAGGAACATCCAGATGCGTGGACACGTGTCGATACCATTTTAGAATATTCACAGGTATTGAAAAATTTCCATCCTTTTTCTTAATTTTATAAATTAAATTTTTATTGAAACTCTCTAGATGATTGAAATGGTTTCTTGTTAGACTAGTTTATTAAATTTGTACAATTTCTCTTGTAGAATCAACAAACTAAATATTACGCGTTACAAATACTGGAACAAGTCATAAAAACGCGATGGAAAGTCCTGCCGAGAAACCAGTGCGAGGGGATAAAGAAGTATATAGTAGGCTTGATTATCAAAACGAGTAGCGATCCCGAAACCATGGAGGCTTCCAAAGTTTATCTGAATAAACTTAACATGATTCTCGTACAGGTAAACTAATTTTAAATTAATTATTCAGTCTGGGTTTCTGTGGTGTCTTGAGAACCGGGAAAAGTCTAATTTTTCTACGCTCGCATAAATTTTATTGAATATTTTTAAATTTAAGGTTTTGAAACGAGAATGGCCGAAGAACTGGGAGTCTTTCATTGGAGACATCGTCGGAGCAAGTAAAACAAACGAAAGTCTCTGCCAGAATAACATGGCCATCCTGAAGCTTTTGTCAGAGGAAGTTTTTGACTTTTCAAGTGGGCAGATGACGCAGACGAAAGCAAAACATCTGAAGGACACGATGTGCAGCGAGTTTTCGCAAATTTTTCAACTCTGCCAATTTGTGCTGGATAACTCGCAAAACGTGCCACTTGTCGCTGTCACTCTAGAAACCCTGCTTAGATTCTTGAATTGGATTCCTCTCGGATACATATTTGAGACGAAACTGATCAATACTTTGATATTTAAGGTAGTTATCAATTATTATTTTATATACAAACAATTAAACTACTTCAATTGTCAATTCTCTCTCTAATTTAAATTTCTTTGATACTTAACATTTTATCTCTCCTTTTTCAGTTCTTAAATGTTCCAATCTTCAGAAATGTCACGTTGAAATGCTTGACCGAAATCGCTGCCGTGACTGTGACAAATTACGATGACATGTTCATAGTTCTTTTCGCAAACACGATGCAACAACTGGAACAAATGTTGCCCATGGAAACAGATATTCGGGAAGCTTATGCTCTTGGCCAAGACCAGGAGCAAAACTTTATCCAGAATCTGGCGATGTTCCTTTGCACCTTTTTAAAAGAACATGGTCAACTAGTAGAGAAGAAGCAACTAACTGATACACTTCTGAAAGCCTTACACTACCTTGTTCTGATTTCGGACGTCGAGGAAGTTGAGATTTTCAAAATCTGTCTCGAATATTGGAATGGATTAGCAGCTGAACTTTACAGAGAAAATCCCTTTACGCCAACGTCCCCTATGTTTTTGACAATAAATAACGATACTGTCCAGCCTCGGAGATTATTCTACTTCTCAGTTTTAACCAAGGTCAGATATACCATGATAAGCAGAATGGCCAAACCCGAAGAAGTTCTCGTCGTCGAAAACGAGAATGGTGAAGTCGTCAGGGAATTTATGAAGGATACAGATTCTATTAATTTGTATAAAAACATGAGGGAAACTCTTGTGTACCTCACGCATCTTGATTTTGTTGACACAGAAAGAGTGATGACTGAAAAATTGCAGAATCAAGTTAATGGCACTGAGTGGTCTTGGAAAAATCTCAACACGGTGAGTCTAAATTATTTGAGGAGTGCTGTTTGTTTATCCAGAAGTATTTTAATTTTTATTGATCGGAAATTTTTTTTCAGAAAGAAAATAATTTAATTTGTGAAAATTTGAAAATAAGTTATAATTAATTCAGAATATTTATTGCAGTTGTGTTGGGCGATAGGAAGTATTTCGGGGGCGATGCACGAAGAAGACGAAAAGCGTTTTTTAGTTACTGTAATAAAGGACTTGCTAGGATTGTGTGAACAAAAAAAAGGAAAGGACAACAAAGCTATTATCGCTAGTAATATTATGTACGTCGTAGGACAATATCCGAGATTTCTCCGAGCCCACTGGAAGTTTTTGAAAACCGTTGTCAATAAATTGTTCGAATTTATGCATGGTGAGTAATAAATTATTATTCTGAAATTTTAAATAGTATTAGTTAAAATTCAGTCTAAAAATTCTAATATTTAACTTTCAATGAACCTCTCACTTTTCTTTACAGAGACACATGAGGGTGTTCAGGACATGGCATGCGACACTTTTATTAAGATTGCACTGAAGTGCAGACGACATTTCGTGACACTCCAGATCGGTGAAGCGATGCCGTTTATAGAAGAAATTTTATCTACTATTAGCAGTATCATTTGTGATCTCCAAACGCAACAAGTAAATAAGGATACAAATTTAAATATATATTTAAAATTTAGCTATAAGAAAGTCTTAAATTATTGAATTTAATCTTTCATTTTTATTTTTTAAAGGTGCACACGTTTTATGAAGCAGTTGGTTATATGATAGGTGCTCAGGTTGACACAATAGTGCAAGAACACTTAATAGAAAAGTACATGCTACTGCCGAATCAAGTTTGGGACGATATTATAAGTCAAGCATCGAAGGTAAGACAGTAATTTTAAAAATATATTTCATTTCGAGTCTTATAATTCAAATTTAGAACGTTTTTAACTTTATATATTTACGAATTTTCAAACTATTGATTAACTGTTTCAGAATGTGGACATTCTGAAGGACCAAGAAGCTGTGAAGCAGCTTGCCAGCATTCTCAAAACAAACGTTCGAGCGTGTAAAGCCCTTGGACACCCTTACGTAATGCAGTTAGGCAGAATATATTTAGATATGTTGAATGTTTATAAGGTCATGAGTGAAAATATAAGCGCTGCCATAGCCTTAAACGGAGAGATGGTGATGAAGCAACCTTTGATCAAAAGTATGCGGGTTGTCAAGAAGGAAACTCTCAAATTAATTTCCGATTGGGTCAGCAGATCGAACGACCACCAAATGGTAAATTTCATAAATTATAAATTACACTGTTCTATAATTATGAACTATGATATTAACTATTTCATCAACAACGTTCCTTTAATTTTATTGTTATTTTCGCAGGTTTTGGAAAACTTTATTCCTCCTTTATTAGATGCAGTTTTGCTAGATTATCAAAAAACGAATGTTCATTGCGCCCGAGAACCGGAAGTACTAAGTGCTATGGCGACAATTGTGAACAAACTCGAAGGAAATATTACGAGTGAAGTACCTAAAATATTTGACGCTGTATTTGAGTGTACTCTAGAGATGATCAACAAAGACTTCGAGGAATTCCCCGAGCACAGAACGAATTTTTTCCTTTTACTACAGGTATACATTTGTTTTTTTTTTTTTTTAAATCATTTTTTATATTGTTTGATTGGAAAATAAGAAGGGTCTTGTTATGCAATTTTCAGGCAGTGAACGTCCACTGTTTCCCAGCTTTCCTCTCGATTCCACCCGCGCAGTTCAAACTTGTCCTGGACTCTATCATATGGGCTTTTAAACATACTATGAGAAATGTAGCAGACACGGGCCTGCAGATTCTCCATCAGCTTTTACAAAACATCGAACAGCACGATATGGCCGAACAAAGCTTTTACCAGACATATTTTACGGATATTCTTCAACACATATTCAGCGTAGTGACAGACACTTCTCACACAGCCGGTAAGCTTTCTCTACTTTTATATTAATTTTACTGTTAGATTTTTAAATTTAAAATCTACGCCTTATATAGTCTAAAATATCCATGGCATAGATAATGTACAATTCTGTTGTTGTTTGGTTGTAGGTTTGACTATGCACGCAACGATTTTGGCGTACATGTTCTCCCTAGTAGAATTGGGAAGAATTCAGGTGCCACTTGGTCCGATTCCTGACAACACTCTGTACGTTCAGGACTTCGTAGCGAGACTCCTCAGAGCGGCCTTCCCGCATTTAACGGACAACCAAATTAAAATCACAGTTCAGGGCTTGTTCAACTTGAATCAAGACATCCCTGCCTTCAAGGAGCACTTGAGAGATTTCCTCGTTCAAATCAGAGTAAGTTTTCATTTTTTTTTTACACTATAGCCTATAGCTTTCTATATTTTTCTATATTGAATGAAACAGAAATAGGAAACTCTTCTTCGAGGAGGTTGCGTGTTAGTACCTACTCAGATGGTAGCATAGTCACTTTATAAATGGTTTTTTTTTTTTTTTTGTTCAGGAATACACTGGAGAGGACGATTCTGACCTGTACTTGGAAGAGCGAGAGACTGCGTTACGAACAGCTCAGGAGGATAAGAGGCGACAACAGATGGCCGTACCCGGAATCCTAAATCCCCACGAAATGCCAGAAGAGATGCAGGACTGAATCGACCATGACCTTCAGCCAATTTTCTCATCAAATCCGATCGAGAAATGCTTTGCCGTAGGTACTATTGTATCCCCTTATCCGCCACCCCTACCACTATCGCATCCACCACCACCACTACTACATTACAAGACCTTACTATAGAAAGAAAAAATCACAGTGCTGGTCACTAATGTCTTTCTTTGATTGTTAAGGTCAATTTAAATCAGATCCTTAATTCGCCAGCCTGTCAGGAAGCCAATAATTCTCAGCACTGTGCTTAAGCCGCCGAGTGTACAATATTACGCCCTTGTTACGGAAATAAGCCCGAACTGCGGTGACTGTTTGTTTGTCTGTTATAGGATTTTAAATGAAACAGAGTTTTTGTTGTCGACTAAATGCGAGCACCTGCTTGGCGATGCTATTTCTTGTACTTTTGTACATTTTACACAGATTAAACAAACTTAATCCTTTTTTCGGGGGTGTAGAAATCCAAAGGCTACGATTTTTAGTTTTATAGAATTCGCATGGGATTTAACAGAAAGTCAACGAGAGATTGAAAGAACATTTGAATGTGTCTGAGTGCTGCTAATTTGTACAAAGAATTTATTGATGGTTGAATTCGTTAGAAATAAAAGACTTTCTTAGTTGAACTGTGGACATTTGTTAGAACGAACTGGAGCGCTTGCTTTTGTTACGTGGAATAAAGAGACAAGTTCACAATTATTTTTTGTTTTTTTTTTATATTACTAATTATTAATTACCACAATTGTAATTTTTCATTGGAAAGTATGAGATTGAAAAATATCGAATACTCAATCTCGGATCGTCAAATTCGTGCCCGATAGCAGAAGCGGATAAAAGGAAAATGAATTGATGGTGCATTAAATAGAATCGCCGCAGCAGGATTTTAAGCGATATAAATATGCTAGATGAATATGTGTGTTTTTATCTGAGTGAAGCTGTATTATATACATACTACTATTATTGCTATTATAATAGATTGCGAATCTTGAATTGGCAATTTGTAAATTAAAAATGATCATAACTAAGTTACTTTACGGAATTTTCTTTCCCATTCGAGCGATATGAGATCGTAATTTTTAGCGAATAACAGTCACAACTTCCGTTTCAGTTGCAGTTTCTCAATTTAACTCACTCTCAGTTGTCTCTCGATTGATTGGATTTGTATCAACTCAAATCGCCTTTGTCGGACTTGGATTCAATGTAAAATAAGGCCAATTTGATTCCTTTTTGTAGAAATAAAATATTCAAAGATTCGATTTGATTCGAGGAGCATTTACATCGGAGTAAAGGCGAATGTCAAAATGTCAAATGATTTTTTTCACTGGCAGTGAATCTAGGTAGCGAGAATCTTTTTATAATATACGCGACTCTTTCATGAAATAGCGTAGAGAAAAATAAAAAGAGGTGGAGAAAGAAAATCCATGTGGATGTTGTATAGTCGTTGAATTTCAAATCGAATAATTTTGCCTAGCGTATATTATATAGATAGACCAATGCAAAATGATGCGGACTATGAACTATAATAACACGAGACTAAACGATGATGAGACAAGGCATTGCGCTTTACTTCCGACCGGAAAACCGAATGAATGTTATGCATTTCACTGAGCCACGTTTCGTGCGCTAACATTATAACTTATTGGGTAATTGTATAGAAATATCCTTTGGCTAAATAAATGTGATACGATCGATTTGTAACAAACTGTTCATATAATAAGAAGCACGTGAATGGAAAATATTTACTTTGCTCCATCAGCAGGAGTTTATTTTCATACCTACCATTTAATTCATTTAGGTATTCCAAAGTCTAAAAATCTTATTTTTTAAGTCACCTTGTAAACATTCGTTACTAATTTTGAAAATATTTCAAAAATCAGATTTAATTCCATGCACTTGATGTAGCAGTGTTTGTTAGGCAGTTGTCACAATTTGGAATACCTAATTACATATTTCAAATTTACGAAATCCTGGATTCAAATAGCAAAGGAAAAACTTTACTTTTAGTAAGAAGAAAGGAAGATTTTAGTGGAATTTTGAACTTTTGAATTGACAAATTTTGAATATGAACAATAGAGCGAGATTGAAATTGATGTAGGACAACATATAGGGAATTTATGTTAGGAGAAGTGAAAAAGCCAGCTTAGAAGCTTTAGAGCCATTACTAATCGTATCATGCGACTCGAGTTTTAAAGGCAGGCCTTGAGTAACGAAAGAAAAATCTTTCAATGCGTCACGCGCGTCTTCCGAAATTATTATTTTTCACTGTGCCTAATGTAAAATTAATATTACTTGATGTATTACTAATGTTAGCGTTAAATTTTTCTCTTACAAGGTTTAGTTCTTCAGGATCGCAAATTTGAATTTGAAGTCAGTGCTTTTAAAACTGGTCTTTACAATTTCAATACTATCTAATTTTAACAATGTTTAATTCCGAATTTATAACTTATAAATTTGCAAATTCCAAGGTTTCCAATTTCGAAATATCAATTTTGGACCCTTTCTAATTAGCAAGTCTATCAATTGAATTGCTGTAAAATTTAAGCTTTTCTGAACTCAATAATTTAAATTTTCAATACTTACAAATCCGAATGCTTCCAAATTTGAATACTTTTAATTTAAAGTGCTTCTTAATTTAAATTCAGCGATAATTTTTCATTATTAAATAGAATTAAGAACATCCACCACAGAAATTAGTTTCGCCATTTGTTTACTGTCTAAAAATGAATCTGAAAATTTTAAGACATTAAATTTGAAAAAAAAATGCAGTCAAGAAGACGCGCGTTTATCCAATTAAAAAATTTTCCTTTGAGATAATAAAGTTAATATTTAAATATGAAATTTACATGTTTGCATAATTGCCTAAATATTTCTGCGGGAGCAGAACAAAAAGAAATTTTAGAGTGAAGAAAAAGATGTACTTTGAAAAAGAGTAATTCGGATGTGTATAATGATAGAAATATTAGAATATTATGGCATTCGAAACTTAAGATAAGTACCAGAAAAATGTAACTATCGAACGTCACAAAATGGTATTAAAATACTTTTAACAATTAGTATATTATCAAATAAGAATGTTTAAAGAAAAACGAAATTTTTTTTAGGTCACCCCACCAAGTCCGTCAGATGTTTGATATTTATATATGTATTGGCTGAGATGGGAAAAATATTTGATTTTCCTCGGATATTTCTGATTTCGAAAATTTGATATGGTCAGTATCAAAGATTCTCCCTGCATATAGGTATGATCGTATTTTAATTAAACTCCTGAGAACGTACCAGAGTGTAGATTTTTCTAAGCCTTTGAATAGAGGCAGTAGAGTAATTGAAAAGAAAAACGTGTGATAGTTCATAATTACGAAAATAGTACATCGCGCGTGCCTGCGTGTGCGTGTGTGTGTGGATGATAAGTTAAGAATTCTATCGGTTATTCATTATAACGACGAAGTATGTAAAGAGTTTATAATAATACTTACTAATAAAATATAAAATACCGCTGTATTTTTTCATGTATTCTTTTTTTTCGTTTTATCTAATTGATACACTTTCTTCTTCTGTAGTAAATGTTTTGAAGTAGAGGATATTTTATAGTTGAGGGCTTTGGATCCAAGTAGTCATCTCAAAATTCGATTTCTTCATTTTACTCAAAAAATATTATAATTAAAAATCTTTTTCTTCTGTAAGGTACTCGTTAGGGTGGGTCAAAAAAAAAGAATATTTTTTTTTTGCTTGGTACTTTGAAAAATAGGTTTCTAGACACCTCTAAGAAAGTCTCTCCAGGTATGAGCTTTTAATTGTAACGGGAAGGTCCTCCGCCTTATAGTTTTCTATTTTTTTCTTACTATCAGATAGAAAAATTCATATCTCGCTTTCAACTACTTGAAAAAATATCTCGTTTTATAGATTTTGTAGGAAATTGAATGCTCTACAAAAAAGGTCTCTTACGATTTTTTCGTAAATCTAATCATTTAAAAGATATTAATGGTTGAAGTTTTATTATTTTAAGGCAAATTTTTTTTTTCTTATGAATTTTATAGTTCAATGAAAAAAAATTATTTTAAATTGCGAAACGCATAGTTTTGTTGGAAATTTACTGCTCTACAAAAATGGTCTCATGATTTTTCGATTAAGTTAAGCGTTTACGAGATATTTATCGTCAAACATCAATCCATATCAATCCATATCTCGTAAACGCTTAACTTAATCGAAAAATCATAAGAGACCATTTTTGTAGAGCAGTAAATTTCCAACAAAACTATGAGTTTCGCAATTTAAAATAATTTTTTTTCATTGAGCTATAAAATTCATAAGAAAAAAAAAATTTGCCTTAAAATAATCAAACTTTAACCGTTAATATCTTTTAAATGATTAGGTTTACGAAAAAATCGTAAGAGACCTTTTTTGTAGAGCATTCAATTTCCTACAAAATCTATAAAACGAGATATTTTTTCAAGTAGTTGAAAGCGAGTTATGAATTTTTCTATCTGATAGTAAGAAAAAAATAGAAAACTATAAGGCGGAGGACCTTCCCGTTACAATTAAGAGCTCATACCTGGAGAGACTTTCTTAGAGGTGTCTAGGAACCTATTTTTCAAAGTACCAAGCAAAAAAAAAAAGATTCTTTTTTTTTGACCCACCCTAGTACTCGTTTTGTAAATGGAATTAAGGATACAGAGCAAAAAAATCTGTAGCTTTAATAATTTTTGAGTAAAATTAAAAAATTAAATTTTAAGATTAATTTTGAATTCCTCGTTTTATGAAAAAAATTTTTAAAGTAAACATTTTTCGCTCTATGGTCAGATTTCTATTTTAAATCAGAATGCATCTACAGAGCGAAAATAAATTTAATTCTAATAATTTTTGAGTAAAATGAGGAACTGAATTTTGAGATTAGAATTTGGATCCAACCGTCTTAAGGGTGTTGGAGCCAAGTTCTAATCTAAAAATTCGATTTCTTCATTTTACTTAACAAATATTAAAATTGGAATTTTTTCCCTTTGTAGAATTAATCACTTTTGAATTAGAATTATGTGTACAGAGCGAGAAAATATTTAATTCACATATTTTTGAAGTAAAATAAAAATATTGAATTTTGAAGTCAGATTTTTAATTCCTCGTTTTATGCAAAAAGTATCGAAATTAAATATTTTTTCGTTCTGTACGCAGTCTTATATTTGAAAAAAGATTAGTACTACAGAGCGAAAAAATATTTATTTAAAATTTTCGTTGAGTAAAATGGAGAATGGAATTTTGAGCTTAACACTTGGGTCCAACGCCCTTAAATAGAAATATGCACACAGAACGAAAAATTATTTAATTATAATATTTGTTAAATAAAATTAGGAAATCGAATTTTGAACTAAGAACTTGGTCTAACGTCTTTAATCAAATTTGGGAGCCTCAAAATTTATCTTTCCACACCAAATTATGTGTATTCAAATATTTTTTTGGATTTAAAAATATATATCAACAAATACGCACACGAGATGGGTTTTATTTTTTTAATGAAAAATTAAAGGCTACACCTGTTTATATTTTTTTAATCTTATGCTAATAAACGTCAGACATTCGAATTCTTTGAAAAAAATTGATGAGAAATTTGTTTAAGTACTTACGTCAGACCAGTAATGTAATAATTCACTTAATCGTCAACATTATCATTGTACATAATGAATAATAATTTAAAAAAATAGAGTTAAAATTTTCCTTAGAGGGAATGAAATTGTCTTTTGACAGATATGCTAAGATAAGTAGTATTTTTCCCTCCCACTTCATTAATCAATCATAAATATAAAAGCTACCGGCGTAGCTCAAAGTGTTATTAGAAATTGTCGCGTATTCTCTGCTTTTTTTTGCGCTTTGTAGCGTTAACTTAATTGTTACATATAAATATGGCAACTTTAAAATTTAAAGAAGCGTCGCCCTACACTAAAAAGCGTCCTGAAGCTCCTCCTGAGGATTATTTATTTACAAAGTAAGTATCTATATGATAAAAAGCCCAAATTACATATTTTGGCAAAAAGAATGATCTCACTACTGTTATTCTAATTCTATATTTTATTTTAAGTAAACTTTCGAGAATCCCTAGCAATAAATTATTTAAAAGTGGCACAAAAGCTATATTTTCAATAAACACCATCGGTCAACATTTATTCATAAAGCCCAATTTTTTGTTAAAATAATTTAGATTAAAATATTGTTTTACAAGATGATATAATTGCTAATCTGCATTTCACATCATTTATCTTTTTGTAATCGTTTACAATTTTTGATGATGAAGGACAATCAATTAAAAGATTAATTAAATTTTTTACATTGTCTGGCACAACACAATCGATTGTAATCGAACATTGAACTTAAGTACTTACGTCAGACCAGTAATGTAATAATTCACTTAATCGTCAACATTATCATTGTACATAACGGATAATAATTAAAAAAAACAGAGTTAAAATGTTCCTTAGAGGGAATGAAATTGTCTTTTGACAGATATGCTAAGATAAGTAGTATTTTATCCATGCGATCTTACAACAGATATTGAGAGATAATTATAATTCGTTTAGATTAATGAAGAATGTCCTTTATCTAAAAATTGTCCGCTCTTAATGTTACAGATATTTGGAGAATATTTCACTGGAAAGTAATTCAAATAAAGATCCAATACTAAATGTAGCTATTTTTGGCTTAGGACGTGCTGGAACAATACATTTGGAAAATATCGTAAGAAATCCACGCACAAGAGTTTTGTACATTGTTGAGGATAAGGAATCTAAATGGATGCGGATAAAAAAATACTGGCATCTAAGTGAAGTTACATTTTTGACTAGTAAACAAGCTGATAGAGTTTTCAAAGATTCCAAGTAAGTTCAAATTTGAACTATCTTTATTGTATTTCCTCCATTTTTGAATTTTGCTAAATATTTTCTTACATCTTTTAGAATTTATCAATAAACTTAAAAATTGATTCATTTTGTCTTCTTACAGTGTTGATATTGCAGTGGTTACTTCACCGACAATCACACACGAGTATTTCATCTCTAATTGTCTTGAGGCAAAAAAAGCAGTATTCTGCGAAAAGCCTATTGCTTTAGAGGATAATAGCATTATTAATTGTTATGAAATTGCTAGAAAAGTCGGGAAACCACTATTCTGTGGTTTTAATCGACGCTACGACCCTACTTTTGTTGCAGTGAGAGATCGTATCCATAAAGGCGACATTGGTCATGTTCACGTAATTAAATCAACCAGCCGTAATTCTCCTTTAGCTTCGATCGAGTACTTATCTATTTCTGGAAGTGTATTTCACGACACCATGGTTCACGACATCGATCTTATGACTTGGATTCTCGGAGAATATCCTGAAAGGGTATTTTTTTCAATCTAGATTTTATTGAAATTAATTTCTTATTTCTATTTTTAATGGAAATTTAATTCTATTAGCAATCATAATTTTTCGTAATTTTAGGTCTCTGTTGCGGCTCAATGCCATATTCCCGAAATTAAGGCTCTGAATGATTTCGATACAGTAGTAGCTACTCTATATTTTGCGTCTGGCACCATAGGAATTATTGACGTGTCACGCAATTGTTGCTATGGTAATGATATGAGATTGGAAGCTTTTGGTCCAAAAGGTATGGTAGAGGCTGGTAACGAAGGACCAATTCAAAGCATAACTGTTCATAATGGCCTTCAAGGTTCTCAAAAAGCTCCGATATGGTATTCTTTTCCTAGTCGATTTAGTATGGCGTTCTGCGAAGAATTTGAGCACTTTTTAGATGTTGTCGTAGGCAAAAGAAATTTACCGATAAATGCTAATGACATCCTAGCTGTAAACAAAATTGCGAGCGCATGTGAAGATTCTGCTCGTAGTGGTAGAGTCGTTGGATTGCAGTGGAAAGAAGAAATCAACGGTACTGTAAACAAATCTGAATAAATGAAAATTTAGAAAATACATAAATTGCTAAAAAAGATTACTAACAAAAAATAAAGCTTGTTTTAACATGAAAGTGTTTACTTAAGCCTTTTTATTTACATTTAGACTTACGAAATTGTAATAATTATCTAGGTAGGTTTCTTCACATTCAAAAATCCGGTTGTATTTGAGAAATATTTCGCATTCGCTTCATTCACTTTCTTCTCTGCAGCTTGCGGGTTAACTATTTCCAAACCCTGAAGAGGAGTGAAAGCAACACTTGAAGCAGTTCCGGAAACCTGTTTTTTAACGGTAGTGCTGCCACCCCATTGTTGCTGTTTTTGCAAATTCTTCTGCAGGGTTTTCGAAATTCGGACTTTCGTCTTTTCATCAACTTGAGGTAATCGAATCCGACCTGTTCCTGCTTTTCCAATGGTTCCTCTCGAGTATCCGAGGTCCTCTTGATACGCATCTGACTCGATCTGAAAAATAGTAATAAATAGTACTTTAGAATAAATAGGGAACATATACAAGATAAATAGTTAAAGCTATGAGGCTTACTGGAAAAAAAAAAATTGTTAAAAACACTTACATCAGCGAAATTCAATCTGTTCGCGTGTTTCCTGAATTCTGTGATAGCGTATCGCTCCTTCATTTTACGAACGCGCTTTCCACCTCGCTTCTTCCGGCCAGGATCGATGGGTTTCGGTAGAGGCTTTACAAATTTCACAGGTGGTGGTTCTTGCAATTTATCAAGCTTCTTTTCAATTTCCTCACGAAACATTCTGCCAATATGGCCATCAGGACTTTCGTGACTAGCGTCAACTCGAGCTGCTAATGTGCATTTTGCAGCAACAAGTCGTGCAGCTTTTCTATGTAAATCAGACGGAGTTTCCTGAACGATATCGGAATAATAAATAAAACCTGCATGAGGTAACGTCGAAGTTTGTGAAAATCCTGAAAGGGTCGTCTTTTTTGTTCCAAGAACCAGAATAGTACACGCGGGTAATCTTGATAACTTAGTTAAACCGCCAGCAACTCCCATAATTTTTGCTGCAGTTGAAGAACCGACTATTATCGAAAGGTTGGGAGCAATGAAGGCCATTCTGCTTTCAACGTATTCAAATATTTTTATCTTGTGATTATTTAAATCTACAGCAATATCACAAGCCTCGAAGATTGCGTTTTTTTCCTCCTCAGTCAACAATTGTCCTTGAGTCGTTGAAGCTGTTACTGAAACGACCATGATAATAGCTTGTGTCAAAAACTGTTGAAGGGTTTCATTATTCTTCGCACGATCTAAATCATTTCCGAGTTCTCTAACTGTCATAACATATTCTAATGCGTCTACTACAAGTGACTCGAGCTCGGGAAACCTTTTGGAGTATTTGTCTTTTGTGAAACGATGTATCGTGGCAATTTCATCGTCGATCTTAGCCGCTAAATTGTTTGCTGATATAATTAATTGGTATTCAGGATCTGACTCCACTGCACCGACAATGTCTGTCGGTTTACGTAAAATTTTTGAGTATATTTCTATTTGTGACATTACACTTTGTAGCTGCTCTGAATCTCGAAGCCCACATAGTTCTGTGACTCGCTGAACTTTTATTTCTGTAAAATAGAATTTTAAATATTTAGATCCAGTTAAATATGCAGGGAATTGTTCTAATAAATAATTCAATAATAATTACATATATTCATATAGTAACGCTGTAGTATGTAAAACGTTGTGTATATACGAAATGCAAATTCGGCAAAATTTGCCGGATATTATAATATTTATGTTAAGAGAGAAGATTTAAATTGATAAATAATCATGAAATTGTAAGGAATTGTAAAGATATACTAAGATTTAGCGTTTTTAAGTATAAGTAAATCTAACCTTCTTCGACCAGATTCGAGATGGAAGCCGGAATAAAATTTGCTTCTTGCTCTTCTATTTCAACATTATCATCGTCTTCTTCTTCCAGGTCCGCCAACAATTCATCCGCCAAAGACATTATTAATAAATAATCATACAATATCTACAAGACAAAACGAGACAAGCACGGTTTCTTCGTATACAATTTTGTACAATTTACAAATCAATCAGTGACAAACAGTTGCAGGTGCCGCCAGTGCTCTCAAGTTGGCTCCCTGCGCGCGCAGCGCATGTTGGCTTCTCACTGGAGAAATTCTGCCATTGGCTGTAATCTGGCGCGCAATTCAAAATCGAATTAAATCAATTCGATTTTGAATCGCGCGCCAAATTTTGACCAATGGCAACATTTCTCCAGCGGGAAGCCAATGTGAATGTGGCTACGTGCGCAGGGAGCCATCTTTGAGAGCACTGGGTGCCGCATAAGGTTCTCGACCAACCACAGGCCTTCATTTGCAATCACGACTGCGCATGCATAATGCATATAAAATAATATTTTTTAAGCATTTTAAACTGCGCGCCAAAAGCAACCAATCAGATGCTGAGTGCAGCGCATGCGCAATTTTCAAAAATTAAAATAATTACGTTATTACCCACTTTCTCCCTCAAATTTTTCTGACAAGAAAACCTAAATTGGTTTCAAAACACGTTCTCTCTCTTTTTTCATTGTTTATAGATTTCCTCTTGTGTGTACTCTTAGCATAGAAATGATTTGTACAGAATCTTTGTAAAAATAAATAATAGTTTTATTTATATGTACATTTACGATTTGTGATAATTGATTTCTCTGTCTGCAATGCTCTCTTTTGCTTGGGAAAGGAAGAGAGAACTCCTCCAAAACTGTTTTCAGTACATAATGATAATTTTATTTCAAAATTCAAGTATACATACTTGAAACACTTCGGAGTGTTTCTCATCTGGAAATTCCGAATTTGTACGAATTAAATTAATAACTTCTAAAAAGAAATAAGAAAGCTTGAAATCCCGTGAATACGTTTATTAATGAATATATATATATAATTGAAATTATATAATGCCAATCTTGTTGGCAACATCAAGAGCGTCATAGTCTCTAGCTAAACGGACGTATGCCTTCTTTTTTCCGTCAGGCCTTATCAGCGTATTCACTTTAGCAACATCGATGTCGTATAACTTCTTCACCGATGCCTTAATGTGGTACTTATTGGCTCGCGTATGCACTATGAAGACCAATGTGTTGTTGTCTTCTATTTTCTTCATGGCAGCTTCAGTTGTTAGTGGAAACTTGATGATATTGAAGGCATCCATACTAAAACAAAATTTTAAAAAAGCATTAAAAACCAAATAAATGCTATTACTTAGAAGTATCCTTGTAAATAAATCAAAAAAGTTTTTCACATTCTCATCAGATGAAAAGGTATTGATTTTGTTTGAAAAATGACTCTCGCTTATTTATTTATTTTTTTCATTTTGTTTCAATACTGCTTTATAAATTGCAAGCACACATTTATTAAAATTTTGTTTCGTTTTCAATCGTTTCGAATAAAAAGGCCTCAACGGATTAAAGAATTATTATTCTTTTAATTTTAAGTTTCACGTACCGATTTCTGTTCGGAACACTCTTCCTAGGATACTTTGGATTCCTCGGTGGTCTGAATGTTTTCGGACGATGGAAGTGGACTGATGTCCTGATTTTCCTAACTCGGGATCCATGGACACCTTTAAGGATCTGTAAAATAAAGTTATAAATTAATTTCTGTTCCCCAAATTAAAAATCATCTCAATTGTTTTATAAATTCAGTTATGTGTTATTAAAGTGTTTTCACAAAGTCTCAAAGAGATTCCCACACATTACTCATCACGAAATACATTTTATCATTTTTTTTTTAAGAATTGAAAGTAATATTTTACATCTTTGAACACTGACCTTCTTTTGAACCTTCAAAGCTTTTTGTACAGTTGATGAAGGCGCTTTTCCTCCCTTAGGGGTTTTCTTTGCAGATTGTGCGGTTTTTTTTGGTTTTTTAGTAACATCAGGCTTCGCTACTGGCTTGGCCGCAGATTTTGCCGCAGGTTTGGTTGCAGCAACCTTGGCAGCGGGTTTCGCTGCCGCAGGTTTCTTTGTTGCAGCAGATTTTGCTGCGGGCTTTGTCACCTTAGCCGAAGTAGAAGCTGCAGTTGCAGGCTTCTTTTCAGCCTTCTTCTCTGCGGGCTTCTTGTCCGCAGACTTGGCGCCTGTAACAAAAATTCAAAATGGATTAAATTTTTTGTTGTCCTTTCTTTACTATAATATTTAATTCAGTGATGTGTTATTTATATATTTTTTCACGAAATCTCAAAGAGATTCCCACACATTACTCATCATAAATAGATTAAGTCAATTATTTGTAATTTATGTAGCTAAATAAAATATTTGCGGTTTATTAAATTAAAGGTCTTATCATGAGATGGTTTGAAAGAATATCAACTTTTAACACTTGTATTTATTACAATTAATATTGCACTACAAAGAACAGAGTGGCATTTTTAGTTCCAAGTGTGAATGTCTTGTGTAGTATCTTTTTTTTTTTAAGTGTTTTTAAGATTTTCTACATCTGTTGACTTTTATACAGTGTATTGTCAATCTTGCCAATCAGATTGACCGCAACCAGAATGTAGAGGTTAGGACGTCAACTTGTGAAAGGCATGTCATAATTTTTTATACTAAAAGAAATATTCAATTATTGTAACAAGTAGTTGATTTCAAGTAGTTGAGATCATAAATGTTTCTGTCAATAAGAAACACTGATAATAAAAATGTCAAGTATAAATTATTGAAGAAATATGTTCTCCATGCAACTGACTGACCGCATGGCCAAATGCAAAATTTTATTTATTTTGTTGTATAGAACCTTTACTATGAAAAATGTATGATTAATAGAAAAAAAAATTTACGCACTCTAAATTCCTTTAATTAAAACTCGATTTCATACGTAAAATTAAACAAAAATTACCTGCTTTTTCCGTGGGCTTCGGTTTCGGGGCCATTTTAGCTAAAAAAGAGAGGTGACGAAAACGGAAACGATATTGCTGACATCCAAGGTCCGTAATATACTTAAGGTTAGGTAAATTACCTGAGGTTTTTGACGTAATTTACGTAATGTACGTAAACTCTTGGAGAAATTCTGCCATTGGCTGTAATGTGGCGCGCAATTCAAAATCGAATTAATTTAATTCGATTTTAGTGTGGCGCGCGATTCAAAGTAAAGGAATTCCGTTCTCAATAGTTGCAAACTATGTAGAGATAAAGAATGTCTTGACATTTGGGAGACTCGAGTGTATTTTGAACTTCGAGTGTATTGGCTCTTGGAGAAATGGTTTCTTTTCTCTGGAGTAAATTAACGCCACCAATAGCGATGCGTTTCGCAACGCCTGCGCAGTAGCGTTTGTGGTCTGCGCCGGGAACATTGTCGTAGGATTCCGTCCGTCGCAGTGTTAAAGACGAAAATCGAAAGGACTTCTCTTTCTATTATCATAAGTAAGAAAGAGTGGTCCGTTCAATTGTCGACTTCAAAAAAGCCACTTCGAAAGAGTTCCACTGCTGATCACTGGGTCCACTGGGTCGGCCGTCGGCCACAGTCGGCCATAGTAGATATGGCGGGTATTAGCTTACGTGAATGACGGCGATCACGAATCTTTATATTGTCGCCCGAACAGTGTTCCGTGGGTGATTTCGCGGCGTGAGTACTCGAAATTGGTGTCATATGATTCATCCGGAAGTTAAAAATGCAGAATGTAGCACAAGGAACGACCTCGGATAGCCAGAAACATAACGAGAAAGCATCGAGTGTTCACCACGACATTGGGCAGACGTCGTCGACTCCCCAATCTTCAATCTCCAGCCCAACAAAATCGGAGAACGAGACTTTCTCAGAATTACAGCCCCGCTATATGACAGATTCTTCGGAAAGCGAGGAGGACAGTGTTTCCGAGGTAAAGGGATGATTGCACTTCGTTTTTTTTTCTAGTCAATGAGGCATGAATCGGAATTGGAAAAGAGAGAGAAGGCAAGAGCAGAGTAAGCCTCTGTCTTTTTGAGTTCCTCGACACTTTACCGACTCAACTCTTCTCTCTCTAATTTCTTGCGTGACTAATCTCGTTTGGATTAGACATTTTCAACATTATTCTTCAATTGTCAGATCTCCATGGATTGTGGAAATTGGAATAATTTCCTGAAACTTTTTTCACGATTCACTGTGAGGGAAAGAGAGATAGAGGTTAGAAAGAGAGGAAAAAAAAGAGAGGCCCTGAAAGCGGGGAGTCTCATATACTCATTGTTTTACGCCGTGAGTACACGGCATTGGCATGCGAGGGTATATCGAGCAGTGCTATATAGGAATGTCGTGAAAACTCGTCTCGCGAAAAAGACCCGTTAAACGGGGTTAATCGCACGGCGCGGACGATGGCAGTCGCTAATAGTCGTCTGTCGAGAACGTTGAGAATCATAGGGCGACGGGGCCGACGGCCTGACTACCGGAGTACAAGGCCGTTGGTCTCTGTGGTTTTAATATCTCTTTATGTGGATTTAGCAACGATATTTCAATGTCTACTCTGGTCTTGGGTTGTTCCCTTGTGCTGGTGAAGAAGAAGGTAGAAGGGTTTTCTCGATTCGCGGAGGGAAGTTATGTAATCGAGATGTATGAACTATTAGTTGGTTCTAGTTCTAGTGAGACGGTGAGACGTCAGACGAGGATATGAGTTGCATTCTATGGTTCTACGATCGTTAATCATAATTAAAACCCTTCTATTTGAGGGTGTTCCCACAAGTGCCCCACCATCAGGAACATTGCATTGCATCTTTTTTTTTTATTGGAGAGCCAACAGCCTTGCTTGCTACTCAAGTACTCAGTTCAGTCAGTTTGCATTCCCCTCCCTCATGCACCATTGACAAGGCTTTTTCCTAGAAAAACATTTCATGCGGACCAAGATCCAGTTCCTGCCCTTCTTTCTTGAATCTGGATTCTTCATGTTTAACCCTTAACTCGATAGTATCTCTTTTTGAATACAAACAATACAAGATTGTAAAAAAATAAATGAAGACTGGTGGACATTATTGGACAGAAAACTACCTGTTTATTTCGAAATTCTTTTAAAGTGCATATTTCAGGGTATTGACAGTCCCTAAATGTATTGTCATAGATTAAATTTAGGTTTCATTTATCAAGGAAAAATAGTGTATTGTGAAAAAATTCTCTAGATTTAAGGATTAAATCTCGTTGGGTTTTGTCCCTTGGGAAAGTCATGGTCGAAATATTTTAATCGGTGGTTTCAACGTTACAGGAAATTTTTCAGTCTTCCGATTCTAGAATTCTAGATTTTAGTAGTAAATTAGACATTAGCGACTAGACTCTTGTACTCGTGTGAGGGTGTGTTTGTAGTTTGTAGAATGGTTGATAGTGTACATATATTAGTGCACAAGTGTTTCCTTTCGATTGTAGAAAACGCTCGATTAGTTGTCAGCTATCGCTTTATGTTTTTGTAGTCAAGTTGTATTCTAGACTTAGAGTGATTAAATAATGTTTAGAATGATTTTTGGATAAAGTTCCTAAGTACTCCTCCAAATTTTTACTTAATATTGTGTGAAAAAGATTCATCTAACACAATAATAAAAAAGTACCAAAAAGTTTTTTTATGGATTTTAGTATAAAATTGATTTTTTA
This sequence comes from Synergus itoensis, assembly GCA_904066005.1. NCBI lineage: Eukaryota > Metazoa > Arthropoda > Insecta > Hymenoptera > Cynipidae > Synergus > Synergus itoensis. The sequence continues at coordinate 731,516 of CAJFCP010000131.1, read as the reverse complement.
TTTTTGAAAAATTGGTACATTCTTTAAATAGAGTTTAGAGTTACATAGTCTGTAAAAGATTAAACAGATTTCCTTTATTGTTGATATTAAGATTCTGTAATTATGAAATATCTAACAGAAAATTCCATTTTTCCATTTTGGGCGTTGGATCCAAGTTTTGAAAACAAAATTGGATTCGTTAAAACTTGAATCCAATACATTTAAAAAATTAGTTTAGTAGATTAGAGTAGTTAATTTGCACGAAGTCACTTTTTTCTTTGATTGTCTTTTTTTTATTTTAAGTATTATCATACTGCTTTAAATACTGTTCTAATTTAGTGTTTTATCATGAGACTTGTTTATTACTTGAAATTATTATCAATGGGTAATTATTTTTTATAAACTTTTTGAAGTTATGTATATCGTATGTTCTAAAATATGTATTTTCAATCTTTTTGAAGTTTTTAATAACAGTTCGGTTTGTTTAAAAACAAGATAATTCGATAATGGTTTTTTGTTAGGTATTTTCAGGCTGACCTCGCAGGGCACATGACCCTTCAATTGATATTAGATCTGCTGTACTATCCAAGGAAGTAGCTATCTCTATAAGATGCAGATAACCATTCTCTTCAAAAGTATGGCCGAGATTGGTAGGAAACTATCTCTTTTAACAATAAAGATTCATTGTAGGTAGTAAAAACTCTTACGACTAGTACATGATTTTGAAATCTAAAATGATTAATAATTATTCAATTAATTAATACTTATTATTCATTTCTGCATAGACTTAATATCAACTTTATTGATCAAAGTGCAAGTCTGATCTTTCTCTGTTGGTAGGACCAGCGACTTTCACCTGATATTTAGCTACTGAGTCTGGAAATCCCATATTTAATAATCTCGGCGGCTTCTAGGGATGAGTAATTCTTGTGCATTCAGAATGATTTTATTCTCTTTCGATAGATTTTCCAATTTTATTATTTCTCTCTTAATGATAATTTTTCTTCCTGTCCGGAGAGAAGGCCAAATAGATCTTATCGTGAAATCTAATCTAATTTTTAAGGGCATTTGTTACTTACCATATGAGAAAATTTGGATAACCCGGTTTTTTCTTACAATTTTTACTTTTTGAATAAAATAATAGTGCACAAACGTAAAGAACGTGAACGCGGACGTCTTTGCACTATTATTTTTTTGAAAAAGTAAAAATTGTGAGAAAATAACTGGGTTGTTTAAATTTGCTCATATGATAATTGCTACATGCCCTTAAAGTTTACAGTTCTTTAAGTTTTAACGAATAGATTAGATAAATAATTAACAATATTAAATAATTACCTAAGATACCATTATTTAAAAAATGAACAGTATTTATAGTTTTGAAATATTATTTTTCGCAATGCAATCATTAGTGGATAATAAAAATCATTACTCCATGGATGATGTATTTTCTACAGTAGATTTTGCCACGGAAAGGCTACAGGGTGGCCATCCAACCGGAAAAACCAGAATGTGCTCTGGAATTTCGAGTACCGGGAAATCCCAGAATTCAATTGCAGTTTTGTTGTGTTTAATATTCATTTTTCTACATGTAAAACAATGTCTGTAAAAATTTTTATTTATTCTTTTTTTTTTTTAAATTTGGTTTGTAGTTCAAAGAAAAATATTCAGTGAATGTTACTGTCCTTGTAAATAATTGTAAAATATTACACAATATAGATGCATATTTAGAAAGGTCATATTTAACAATTTCCTACGAATGTATTGAGTGTTGAGAAATCATTAAAATATAATTTTATTCGCTTACTGATAAAGAATATTAATCATTCTTTAAAAAATGACTCATTAAAACTGAAATGGTTCAACGTAGCTGATAATATAGTAAAGAATTACATACTAATAATGAATGAAATTTAATTCATTTTACGTAATACTTAAGAATGTCGTAAATATATTTTAGTACATAAACATTCAATGAAGTATTTCTATTGTATGTACATAATAATTGTGTATTCGTCCCTTAGATATACTTGCGTATTTTCTACCTGAGTTGAGCCTGAAATTAACCTTTATTTATGATCGACCATAAGAACCCTTTTCATATAGATGTCTACAAATATTTATATATTATTAGATTTCTTCATATAATACAGTGACTTTAAATGTAATTTAAATTTTACTTTTTTTTAATTATCGAGTGCACTATTTTCTTTCTACCGTAAAATTTCCAAAATCCTTTTTTCACTGAAGATAAACGATAAGAACTTGCAGAGGCAATTGCATTTTATTGTAGAATTTTTATTTTATTATGATATATTGTCGACGTTTCGTTATACTATTTTTAATAGATATTTAACATTTTATTGTAGTAGTAACTTTTACAATTATATTAGCCTTGTCTAAACATTGTAAATATTATTTTAAAGTAAAAATTTGTAACTCGTTAAATTTACGCAGGGTGTCCAGTGCCGGATTAAGCCAGCGCGGGGCCCGTAGCAAATTATATCAAGAGGCCCTTGGTTTGCTTTAGGTTCTTAAATTTAGGGTGTTAAATAAAACACAAATGTTACAAATAAACTTTTCTGGATTTAATATGAGCAAATTTAGAGATAATACCATCCATATCGATTTCTCTGCAAATCATATTCTATATTCATCAAGATGAGATGATTTAGACGTTCTTGACCCATCGTATTCCTTCTCATTTTTAACACGCTTTAATGTGATGGGTGCGCGGGGCCCTCTTATGCGCGGGGCCCGTAGCATTTGCTACTCTTGCTACGTGGCTAATCCGCCACTGAGGGTGTCTTATAGCAATCCAGGAAAACGGGAAAATCGGAAATTTTCCGAGTGTTTAGAGTTCCTTGAAAAATTCAGGAAAAAGCTGAAAATTTGTGAAAAAATTCGAGATATTTGGGAAAAAAGTGTGTAATACAATGAAAAACATACAAATTCACTTATTTTTCTAGCTATCGTTCTAATTTTCTACATAATTGAACAATTTAAAATTGAAAACGTTCAAATACTGCCAATTGTGCAATCTTCATCATTTGATAATTTGATTTTAAAATACTATTCAAATAAGGCCTTGAAATGCAATATTGAACTTTAGCCTTTCAATTTTAGATTAATTCTACAAATTAACGTTTCAATATATATTTGTTTATTACTTTTAAAAGGAAAGTTCGCTAAACACCCTAATTTACGTTTCTTTGGCTAACTTACAATTGTTGCAGGAAACAAATATTTTTTTGCTTATTTCAGTTTATTCATTTTCTATGGGAAAATTTTAGCATCTACATTAGGATCAAATTCTTAAAAATTACATATTTAAATTTTAAAACACCCATAATTTAAGGGTGTTGGAGCGAAGTTCCAATCTAAAAGCTCAATTTCTTCCTTTTGCTTAACAAATATTATAAATAGTATTTTTTCCCTCTGTACAATTAATCAATTTTTAACTAGAATTATGTGCACAAAGCGAGAAAATATCTAATTCAAATATTTGTTAAGTGAAATGAAAATATTCAATTTTGAAGTCAGATTTTGAATTCTTCGTTTTATGCAAGAAGTATCGAAACTAAATATTTTTTCGCTCTGTACACAGTCTTATATTTGAAAAAGGATTAGTGCTACAGAGCGAAAAAATATTTATCTATAATTTTCATTGAGTAAAATGGAGAATGGAATTTTGAGCTTAACATTTGGGTCCAACGCCCTTAAAGAGTCTAATTTTTAGAATCCACTAAATTTGGAAACTAATAACTTCGATCACTTTCAAATATGGAAGTTCAATAATATAATTCCATCGCATTGTTATATAAAACAATGAAAAAGGATTAGATTGTTTACAAGTGTTTATATAATTGTTTTTTGAACTACATAGGTATGGAATTTCCAATGACTCAAGTCCATTCATTTGTTTAAAAATTACAATTTGTTCAATCAAGACTTTTCATAAGAGTATTTTCCTAGTATTATACTTTTTTTATTTATTTTTTTTTTAATGCATAAAGTTTTAATTATCGAACGGTATATTTTACTTAAATTTCAATTTTTCTTTGTTAAAAATCAAAATGAACAGAATTCTCTCATTTCCTGTCTATATGCACTTGATCTGCAAAATACGTAAAATACGAAAAAGAAACGTAGACTTCGACGATTTCAGCTTACGGGGTTTACGGCGTGTACAAAGCTGCATAGGAAACTTAACCGACCTTCTGTCGACGTAAGCCTTGTGAATCACTTGCACGGAGTGCACGGATAAATTCCTGGTGGTGGGATTTTTTTTTTAAGCTTGTGTTTTAAGATTACCTTTTCCCATAATATCACGACATCTGTATGTCGGCTCAGAAACGTAGATCGGTATGTGTTAATTCACCTCTATACCAATTGCACAAACGAACTCTTCATTCATTCTTTTTTCTTCAAATAATCGGGAAGTAAAAAGAAATGTCTAAAGCTGTCAATTCAATGAAACTACAATTGAACCACCTGTAGTCTCTGTAGTTTCTGGACCTCCGGATTTTATATTAATATATTATCCCCCCCCCCCCCAAAAAAAAATGCCTAATCAAATTAATTAATTATCAGTTAATTTTTGATAGATCTTGAAATAATTTAGAACTGAAAGTAAAAAAATTTCACTAAGTCTAATAAACGTATTTAAATTGCTGGAGGTCGAAAATAAAAATTTTCTAATTTTATTTTCCGGTCTTACGTCGGGCCCCGGGTTACATATTATGCCCCCCCCCCCTCTTGTCAGCCCTGTCTGTAGTAAATTTCATAAAAATCAAAGTATTAATACATTGAATACATAGGAATTACTCTAAAAAACAACTAAATAACTTAACTTACACAGCACGAGAATAAATTGTTTATGAAAATAATGTAAACTAGTTAGCACAGGATTTGTTTCGTTTCGGATTAAAAATTTTCCAGTCAAGGGCAAGAACGTGCACGTCAATTTGAAAACGAGTCAAAACGAGCCTTATTTTTCTATGATAGGTATGTGTTTCTTTTGTGCCTGTGTGTATATGTGCCATGTATAGGTGCGCCACCGAGCGGACCTTCGCCGATAGTCTCTCTGACTCTGCCTATGCAAGTCTCGCCTTTTATTTGTGTGCAAAGACGTTAAGCATGTATTAGTGCCGAGTTCGTGGGCCAGTGGCATCCTGTCGGTGTAAGTGTGCGTGGAACTGTGAAACGGAGCCATATTATTTGATATTACAACCAGTGGCCGCCGATCTTACGTTTCGGCGATGTCTCGCCATGGTTGGATTACGTGAAAAGCGAATTGTGTCGGTGAACTAAGGTGTCTTCTTTGTGAGGCGAAAATAAAAAACAAATTGAGTCTCAGGTATGCGGGATTAGCGAGGAAGTGTCAGTTTCATCCACCTTGAAATGGCTGCACATTGTTCGGCCAGCCCCTGCTCTTTCTAACCAGCAAACTCCATTTGCGTAGTCAAAAAAATAATAATTTCATCTTCCCCTTTATTTAATTCTCATCTCTGTGACTAAATGCTTTTATTTCTTGCATTTGATTGAAAATTCGACGCGAAACTTACGTCAGTGCCTTGCGCGCGACACTGACGTTTTTCCTGCAAATCTCAGTGCTTTCGAGTTGATGGGGTGAGGCTACATTCGTGCCGTCTAAATCCTAAAATTCCTCTTTTTTCCTCATCGCACAGCACCCATTTTCCAAGAACAGGTTTCCCTTCGATCCCACTGTTTTCATTGTGTATTGATGGAGATGCTGGAGATGAAATGCTGCGGAAAAAGTAGAAAGAAGCGTCTCCCAGTTCTCGCTATCGGGCATAACCTCAATTTTCATATTGCAATTCTCGCCGCTCGTGAGTTTACGCGACCAAGCATCGAAGCTCGGAACTCTGGCTCTCTCCTCTCGGGGAATTAACCTCGGTGACGTTGACGCTCTATGCATTAGGTCGCAGCCAGAGTTGTCAAGATTCTAAAGTGCAGAGAATTAAAAAAAAATGTTGTTTGCAAATGCGAAGTGATTGCAAAAGCTGGGAAGTCGATCAATTCAGTGCGTTTCAAACGTTTTAAAAGGAAATTTTACCAGTGGCGTGTTCGATGATCTGTAGAATTTTGTGAGATTTCAAGATTCTAAAACGAATTTTTAGAGTCTGTGTCAAATATTTGAGGCATCTTGAAGAATTTAAAGTGTTTTCTTTGTTGCTGAGAATATGTAATTGTCTTGCGTTTGAAAAGTGGGTGTGAATTTGAACCTAACCTTAGTCTCTCCTTTTAACGGGCTGATTTCACTCACTGTATTCGAGAGTATAAAATCAGCGTGTGATCTATCAAATCCGGAATTACAACTTTAGGCGTTTGCTACACGTTTCAAATTCTCATTGATTTTCGGCCCTTCGTTTGAAACATTCAGATTAGAATGGAATTTTTTTTATTGTTATGCACGCCATGGTGGTAAAATTTCCAAGCAAACTTACTTTTTTCTTTTATAGTACTTCTGAGTTACTACTAGGAGTAATTAATTTAATTAATTTCGTTATCCAAGTCGCTTGTTCGCGCTGAAATGGAAAAATAGGATTTTTTAGTGTAGGTTTGCTCTTTACAGTAACGAAAAAAAATTACTAGAATGAACATTCTAGTAATTTGGCTGGTATATATTCAATTTAAATTTTCGGTTCGAATAACTGACTTGTTTACACAAAATTTAAAATTAATATTTCTTTAAAAGTATTACAATTTGATATCCATTGCTAATTTCCCATATTAATTTATTTAAAACAAAATGATGAATTTTTAAATACAAAGCTATTCAGAATTTGTAAAGATTTGTACGATACTGAAACATTGAATTGTTGTGGGAATTAGTACGAGTTCAGAAAATTCTAAATAAAGTACTGTGAATTTTAAACCGTCCGCGGGTCGATACCGTGATTTCCATTAAACTGCCTATTATACAGGGTGATTCTTAGCCTATGAATTATAGATTGAGAATCACCCAGTGTTTTGAAACGTACCTTATTGAAGTAAAGTAATCTCTAAGTAATGAAATTTCCTTTTATTGCAGGTGGAGTGTTTTGCAATTGATCAAGCAGAGTTAGAAGAAGATAATCATCCAGAAAGTTCCAAGTTTTTATTAGCACCTGAAGATCCAGAGCGATCAGTAGATCCTGAAACTCAGGCTCGCCTTGAAGCTCTCCTCGAGGCAGCCGGTATTGGGAAGCTTTCATCTGGTGATGGGAAGCACCTGGCCGATCACGAGGTCCTCCGTCGTTTGACGTCTAGTGTTTCTTGTGCATTGGATGAAGCAGCAGCAGCATTAACGCGCATGAGAAGTGACAACCCACGCAATCAAAACGAGAAGCGTTCTCTCGTCGAAGCCTGCACCGACGGAGACGTAGGCACTGTTAAAAAACTCTTAACAGAAGGTCGAAGTGTGCACGAAACTACAGAAGAGGGAGAGAGCTTACTCTCCCTTGCTTGTTCCGCAGGATATTACGAGTTGGCACAGGTTTGTAGATCTTGCATCAATACTCTCCAGGTCTTTGAACTTCCTCTTTTTTCTTTTAAAACTCACAGTAATATTCAAAAATCTGCAACTATAAGATTAACTTCTTTTTTAATGATTGATGTGGTGGTTATTTCAATTGAAGACTTCTGACCATCATAATGAAGATTTAATTATATGACATCTGTCTCTTGTATTGACCTTTTAATTAAAGTATACTTAAGTGCTACCGAATGAAACGGAGCTCATGATTCAGCGAACTCTGAGGAACAAAGTTAACTCAGAATTCATATTTATTTATTTTTTTTATTTTTGTAAAATAATTTGAACTTACTGTGATCTTGTTGTGAATTCTTATTTTTATATGAAAATAAAAAATCTTTTGGTATTATAAACTAAAAAGTGTGGAAAAATTTGTTGGGTCCACCTTATATTAATGAAATATGTAGATCTACTGTTGTTTACGATTGCTATTGTTGTGTTGTCATTGTCGTCTTTTGCTTGCACTTTGCTCTACTTTAAGTATGAATAAATAAAGTGAATATGGATTGTGACTTACGTAATAAATAAGCTCATGAATGCCAATATGCATAATAAAAGCACATAAAAAACCATTCTTTTTATGTTTATATTCAGGTTTCTTTGTTATTTTTATTTAATTTGAGCAAAACTAATTTAAATTCACTTTTGACGTTTTATGTGAATTACATTCTTATGTATCTGAATAAATAAGTACAAAAATGAATAAGAATATAGACGTCCTTTATTCCAGAGGTTATATTAATTAGGAAGAGATCTTGGAACATATTAAAATAAATTTAAGCATTTTCAAAGATATTTGTTCAAAGTTCTACTATTTTGTTGAAATTCAGGTATTGTTAGCAATGAGTGCAAACGTAGAAGATCGTGGTATAAAGGGTGATTGTACACCTTTGATGGAAGCAGCCAGTGCAGGACATGCAGATATTGTGAGATTACTCATAGCCCATGGAGCGGATGTGAATGCTCAGTCAACATCCGGTACGAAACTAAAAATTTTGAAATCTCAGTAAAATTTTTCCAGGGATATAAAAGTAGTAAATAGTTAGCCTTCAAGAGTGATTAAATGTAAAATTATGTATTTAAGGACATGTGATATTTTACCATAAAAGCAATTTTGTTTCCCAAACTTTGTGCTCGCAATAATAAATATTTTTTGCTAAAACTAGGCCATTTACTTCCGTCTGTAAGAAGCGGAGGTAAATGGCCTAGTTTTAGAAAAAAATATTTATTATTAAGAGCGTAAAGTTGACGAAACTAAATTTGCTCTTATGGTAATTACCATACGCTCTTAAAATTGAAATTTTTTAAATTCAAGTTTTAAACGTAAAACTTTTGAATTGGAATCAAAAAGTTTTTTGAACTGATTGCTCAACATTAGTATGTAATTAATTTTTTAAATCTAGAGTTGATCGAAAATGTCTTCTTTTTTTTTTTTAAGGTAACACGCCGCTCATGTACGCGTGCGCTGGTGGCCATGAAGAAGTAGTGAGAGCGTTGCTGGATAGAGGTGCGAATGTTGAAGACCATAATGAAAATGGGCATACACCTTTGATGGAAGCAGCAAGTGCAGGACATGTTCCAGTCGCCAAGATCTTGTTGGATCATGGAGCAGGAATTAATACTCATTCAAATGAGTTTAAGGAATCTGCTTTAACGCTGGCTTGCTATAAAGGTCATTTAGATATGGTTAGATTTCTACTGGAAGCTGGAGCTGATCAGGTAAAACTTTAACCTAATAATTTCAATAACAAGTTATGAATTTACATTACAGTTTGCTAACCGAACTTGATTTTTAGGAACATAAAACTGATGAAATGCATACTGCCCTAATGGAAGCGTCTATGGATGGTCATGTGGAAGTAGCACGCTTACTTTTAGATTCCGGTGCACAAGTTAACATGCCAACCGATAGTTTCGAATCTCCCTTGACCCTGGCTGCATGTGGGGGTCATGTGGACTTAGCAATGCTTTTAATTGAAAGAGGTGCCAACATTGAGGAAGTGAATGATGAAGGTTATACACCCTTAATGGAAGCTGCACGTGAGGGCCATGAGGAGATGGTAGCCCTTCTTTTAAGTCAAGGTAGTAGTACAAATCAGAGCAAGATGCAAGTGTCATAAAAAGATATTGTTTCTTGACTTTTTTTATATCTGATTTTTTTCAGGAGCACTTATTAACACCCAGACGGAAGAGACTCAAGAAACTGCTCTCACGTTGGCATGTTGTGGAGGATTCTTAGAGGTTGCAGATTTTTTAATAAAGGCTGGAGCGGATATCGAATTGGGTGCTTCCACACCTTTAATGGAAGCAGCACAGGAAGGGCACATAGATCTCGTCCGATATTTACTAGAATCTTCGGCTGATGTACATGCTCAAACGCAGACAGGAGATACTGCACTGACGTATGCTTGTGAAAACGGACATACGGATGTGGCTGATCTCCTTATGCAGTTTGGTGCTAATTTGGTAAGTTTAAATTTCTACTGAAAGTACGGAGTTATCACATTACATGAAAGATTTGTTGCCTTAACATATTTCGACTTTTGCAGGAACATGAGTCAGAAGGTGGTAGAACACCCTTAATGAAGGCTTGTAGAGCTGGTCATCTTTGTACTGTGCAGTTTCTCGTATCGAAGCGGGCGGATGTTAATCGTCAAACCACAAACAATGACCACACTCCTCTATCCTTGGCTTGTGCCGGGGGGCATCTTGCCGTCGTAGAACTTCTACTAGGACAATCTGCAGATCCATTCCATAAGTTGAAGGTACGTTTAGTCCTTTTTTATCTAGTGTTATTTTTTAGTACATATATGGTTTTAAATTTTCATAATTGAAAATATATCAGTTACGCAATTTTAAGTCGCCCAACGAAACAATATCTCAACAATACTGGTTTTATTTTAACAGGACAACTCTACTATGCTGATCGAAGCTTCCAAAGGCGGGCATACAAATGTCGTTCAGTTGCTGTTGGATTATCCTCATAGCATCATGATGGGCACACCTCACTGTGCTACAACTACGCCAATGCTATTGCCCCAGCAACAACAAGCGCAGCAGCAGCAGCAGCTACAACAGCTACAACAACAGCAGCAGCAAATTTTTACTCATCAACAGCATGTGCCTCTTCAACAACTACCTTCCACCCAGCAACAGCAACACCAACAGCAACAGCAAGCCACCGAACAAACACAAACTCAAAATATTCAACCTAAGCATAACACGCAAAAGTCTCTTCTGAGAAAGAATCGTTCTGTCACCATGATGCCAGACATGAGTCTCACTTCAGCTGAAGCTCAACAGGTTAGAACCCAACCCGCAGGCGAGTCCATTGGACCGACTAAAGATGATACCAACATCTTAGATAAAGGAAGTGGAGGGTTTGCGAGCCTGTCTGATCCCAATATTAGTCTTAGCCCTGCTCCCTCTGCAACTACCACACCTATCACCTCTGAGTGTCGAAAAACTACCACCTGTACTCGACAAGAACAAATCCTCCATAAGCAGCAAATCCTTGAAGAGCTGCAGGTACAGGTACTCGTCGATTTTTTTTTTTTTTAATTAGTTAGAGGAAATGTTAATTAAAATGCTGGTTTCTTTTCTAGAGGGTAGAACGTGAGCTTCAGATGAAAGGAGCAGGTCACTTGTTCTTAAGTCCTTCAGGCACGACTACCGATTCCATTACAGTTGCGCAATCACCACAACAACAGCAATCACCGTTTACTCTACAGCAGCAACCACCTTTTAATCAGCAACAGCTACAACAGCTTCAGCAGGAAAGCGCCAATACAAAGGCACTCTTGACTAGTACACTCAACATAGATTTACCTGCACAATCCAATACTGCTGGTATGTGAGATTTTTGGTTTATGAAATATAACATCATTATAAATTTTATAAACATTATATTTATATAACATCATTATAAATGATCTATAAAAAGTGTTGAATCTCAGGTTTTGTATCATAATTTGTAAAGAAGCATAATATATTACGCGTTATTTTATGAGGGATATATTAAATCAACAGAGATTCCGAGAGAGATACTGGGGAAAGACAACATGCAAGAAGGAGGACAGCCACTTTCTTTGGCGGCCCCATTGACCGAGACCTTTACGACATGCTCCTTTGTGACTTCTCCACCAATGTCGCTTGCAACCGTGCCTGCAACCTCAGTAGCGGCAGGTCCAACAACTCCTAGTGCATCGTCAGCTGTAACACCAAGTCCTCCCAACATCTCAACCCCACCTACCGTTACCACCGTTTCCCAACCTATCACAGCTAGTAGCGACGTCAGCCAAAACACCGCTATTAGCGATCGCCCAAAAGCCAAACCCGTTTCAAAAAAGGAAGGTAAAAACATTCGGAAAGTCGGAAATGCCCTCACTTCGAAACTGCAGCAACAACAGGCTACACTAATGGCTGGGTTGCAACATCAGTACAATCAGAAACAACGGCAACACACATACCAAGTACAACAAGTGCAACAACTTCAACAACTAAATCAACAGCTTCAGCTACAACTCGATCAAGTACAAGTGAGTTTTTCATTATAATATCTGAAAATATTTTTAACAGGATCATTTATTTTCAGCATAATACTAATGTATTCTCATCATTGCACAATCAGTTTTCTTTAGATGATTTTTCTCCAGGATTGAGCAATAGGGTGGGTCAAAAATATATACTTCTGGAATTCGAAATCGCTACAGTGCGGAAAAGTAGCGTATGGGATCCTCAAAAAGTATAATTGATTTAGAATCAATCGACATGCAGCTTGATTGTCAGTACTCAAAAAAAAAAGGTTTTAAAGATTTCTTGCTTACAGAATTTAAAAATTCTGTAAACAAGAAATCTTTAAAACCTTTTTGCGAATTTCAATCAAATATTTTCTGAGATAATTCCTCTTTAATTCACTCCTGCACGGAAAAAAATTTGGAGCAGTTGCTGCGTTTAACGTGGAGTAGCTGTTGCGCTTCG
>CAJFCP010000131.1:698207-718620 GCA_904066005.1 Synergus itoensis | reverse complement strand
ATAAGTGCAGTAACTGCCCGTTTGTGGGGCAGCTACTCCTCTATGGGGCAGTAGCTGCCCCACAAACGGGCAGTTACTGCACTTATTCGAAGCGCAACAGCTACTCCACGTTAAACGCAGCATTTGTATCTACAGGGGCAGCAACTGCACCAAATTTTTTTCCGTGTGTTTTCGGAAAATTTTTAACATGTTTGTAAAAAGAATTTTTTGGGGCACTTCAAAACTTTCCAGTGACAAAAATGGTCTCAGAAAAAAAATTACCAAAACCCAGGATTCGAATTTGGAATGACAGCAAATTTTCTAATAAAAAATAATTATATTAGTTACAAAATTTCGAATTAAGAAAATTTGCTGTTAATCCAATTTTGATTCCTGGGTCTTGTCGATTTTTTTCTAACGTATTTATATGCTTATATTTCTGTTTTTTTAAAAGCCTTCCCTATTTTTCCTGTTTTTTTCTAAATTGGAACTTTGAGACCTGATATTGACTTTAAGATAAGCTGTTAAACTTCTGGTTATATGTAAGACGAGGATATACTCTTACATTATCAGGAGAATGATTCTAGTTTATCAACGAGTTTGGAATAAAGTAATTGAAATAAAACTGGTGCGTTTTTTATGAGATTCTGATAAAAATCATACGTTAAGTGTGTGATGGGGCCCAATTTTGTATACAGGTTCAGCAACAACAGCAGCAACAACAAGGTGGTGTCGGGGGTGGCAGTGGAGGCGGCATTTTGATGCCAAGTCAGCTGATGGCGCACCTCCACCCCTCTCACACCCACCACTATCTTCTTGGCCAGGTATATTTCAAATTTCATCCCCGTTCCAAGCTACCTTGATAGTTTCCCAAAGAATTCCGTGCGCATAATCTTCAACACGTAGCGCATTTGTGCAACTAAATTATTTTTGCTTTTCAAACCTTGTATTTCCTAAAATAATATCCCTCGAAGCTTCAGTGCTTGATTGATATATTTTAAGTTTTTTTTTTAACACAATAGTTTACATATTGCTTCTCAACTTGTGGCTTGTTGTAAGAAGTACCATAGATATGTAATAAAATAAAGGATATGCTGTAAATTAAAATTTTTTACTAGAGTTGAATACATTTTAAAGATGTATTTTAGAAATTCCTATTTGTAGTTTCTAGATAGAAAACAACTCTATTTTACTTATGGTAGCTTAGAACAGGAGATGATCTATAATTGAAGTATAACTAAATTGCACGACTCCACTGTCTTGTCTACTTCCGCTCCCCTGTTGCTTGTTTGCTTCGTTGACCACCGAAGTTTTCTTGCAAAATGAAAATTTGAAGTTAACATTAGTAACTTAAAAAGTTTGGAAAGCATTTTGACATTTTTTTAAAAATCATCTTCAAAGGTAAATCACAAAGTACGTACAATTGGTAATACTAATGTCCCTTTTCAGAAATCGAACACTTACTTTTTCCAACGTGCATGATACATTGCCCAAAACCTACGAATAGTGATCCTACCAACTTAGTAAAACGAGTTTCCTCGTGAATTGACTTGATTAATCATTTTTAACCTTAAGCGATTGTGCAATGGTGAAAGACATCGTCACATTAGAACTTAAATTATGAGATCCAAAAATCTGACTGTCACCATCTGCAATAATTTTCATTGTCAGCCTCAGCAACCACCTCAAGAAAATGTTGCTGATATGGAACAGGAAAACGCAAGACTACACCGGGAGGGACTCTGTCCTTTTTTTGCTGCAGCACAGAAAGCGAAATCCTTAGGTGTAGATGACGTCTTTAGTGAGAATTCACATATTCCCATTGAGGAAGCGGTCGATATCTTTCGATCGCTAAGCATGGATGAAACCGCATCTGGTAAGTTATTATTTTATTAAAGCAGATTTAATCTCTAATTTGAATTTTCGATAATTTTCTTAGATAAGCTTTGATTCCATGAAAAGAAATTAATCGATTCTTTGTTTTAAACAGGAACAGACGACCTAGCAAAGTCTGAGCAGAAAAAGCTGGACATTGCAGGGAAAGGTCAACAGCAACTTGGCCAGGTGATTCAACAAGCTACCAACCTTCACCCAGCTCGCGATTACTTCCCTGCTCCTGTACCGTCAGTAGGACCGACTGTTCCTTCAGGATGTATGCCACTACCATCGTTACAAGTAACGACAACTGGTGTTCAGATACAAGCGGACGTATCTGCGGGACTGCAGATAACATCCACACAACCCTTACCGAGGAGAGTGATCAATGCCTTTGAGGCAGGTCTCAACTTAGGTATGCAAGCATGCATAAACGAAGAGAACTTCCAATCCCAGTTACTTCTGCAGTCGCAGCTGAGTAAGTCAATTTTTTATTGTTATTGAGTTCTAAAACCTAGATGAGTTTACTCTTGAATTATTCTGTTACTTTTCTTTCCAATATTAACAATTCAATTCGTCAATTCATTTTCAGCATTTCCAGCGCAAACGTTGCCGATTGTTTCTGACGTTTCACCTCAACCAATATGTGGCGCTGTTCAAACCGCAGCTTGTAACACCAATCAAGTTCAAGTAGCCACCCAAACGCAGTCCCCAGCTACTTCAATACCTTCTACCGCCACAGGACCCGATAGAAAACAAGTTTACACTGCTCCAGCTACCAGCAAGGGGAAAAAGGCTAGATATCCACTTCTTTCTCAACAGCAAAGTACTGCCACTGCTCAGCAACAGACTCCTAATTTCCCTGTGCAGAACTTCCAGTTGGATCCAGCAGCTGGTAAGTCGATCTTAAGTTTTCAAGGTTTTACTTGCATATGGCATATATGTGTAACATAATTTTATACTTTATATTTCATTTTTACAGTTGCTGGGCAATACACCACTGGCGTTCCAACGGTTGGCGGATATGCAGCTAACCCAGCACCACCTGCGCCATTTTCTTGCATGGATGTTGACTCCGAAACCGATAGCAATCATGATACAGCCCTAACACTAGCTTGCGCTGGCGGCCACGAGGATCTTGTTGAACTTCTTTTGAGTCGTGGAGCCGATATCGGTAATTTACTTCTTTATTTGTTCTATTTGAACATATTAGAATATCATGCGTGCGCCTTTGTCTCAAAAACAATCCTGTCATAAAAACTGTTTCTAATCGCAACCTCTTTTTTATAATAGGATAGAATGATTTTATTGTTTATTTTTTTTTTTTTTATTTATCAATACCATTTTTATGTCCGCAGAACATCGTGATAAGAAAGGATTCACTCCTTTGATATTAGCAGCTACAGCAGGACATCAAAAAGTAGTTGAAATCCTGTTGAATCACGGCGCCGATATCGAGGCTCAATCAGAACGAACAAAAGATACACCGTTATCGCTTGCCTGTAGCGGAGGCAGATACGAAGTAGTTGAACTTTTGCTGAATCGAGCTGCCAACAAGGAGCATCGCAATGTTTCTGATTACACTCCACTTAGTCTTGCTGCTTCCGGTGGATACGTTAATATCATCAAACTTCTCCTTAGTCATGGAGCTGAGATAAATTCACGAACAGGATCCAAACTTGGCATTTCACCCCTCATGCTTGCTGCCATGAATGGTCACACAGGTGTGTATTTGTCTTTTAAATAATTGCTAAATTGACAAATTTCAAAGATTATTTTTAAAAAATGATTTATTTCGTTTCAGCCGCTGTCAAGTTACTTCTGGACATGGGCAGTGACATCAACGCTCAAATAGAAACGAATCGAAACACAGCTTTGACTCTCGCATGCTTCCAGGGCAGACACGAAGTTGTCAGTCTTCTGCTTGATCGTAAAGCTAACGTTGAACATCGAGCGAAGGTACAACTTTCAATTCAAATTTTTATATTAATAAATTTATTAAACCAATTCGTTAATAAACTTTTTAAGTATATATTTCTCGCTGCTAGTGTTTCAAGAATTTAACTTCACTTTATTTATGTTAGTTAAAATTTGTACATGAACGCTTATATTTTGATCTAGACTGGATTAACTCCATTGATGGAAGCTGCTAGTGGTGGATATGTCGAAGTAGGAAGAGTTTTACTGAATAAAGGCGCAGATGTAAACGCTACCCCTGTTCCGTCGTCTCGCGACACAGCTCTTACGATTGCAGCGGATAAGGGTCACTGCCGCTTTGTAGAATTACTTTTGTCTAAGTAAGTTGTAGCAAATATAGAAGCAAACAAAATGACGTGTGTAGCTATCTTACATTCTGCTTTGCATTTGATATACATTGTAACCGATATTTTTAATGTTGATAAAACCTTTAACTTGTTTTGTAGAGGAACACAAGTCGAAGTGAAAAACAAAAAAGGAAACAGTCCATTGTGGCTCGCTGCAAATGGCGGACATCTCAATGTTGTAGATTTACTTTATCACGCAGGGGCAGACATTGATTCTCAAGACAATCGCAAGGTAAAAATATTCACCCATTATTTTATTTCGAAAAATATGAAAGTTTCGTACAATTTTATAATTTGCTTTCAATTGCTTGATAAATATTAGTGTGAAAAATTAAAAAATTTTTTTTTAATTATATGATTCTTATCCATTTATGCAGGTCTCGTGTTTGATGGCTGCATTTAGAAAGGGTCATTTAAAGGTAGTCAAGTGGATGGTGAGCCACGTTACCCAATTTCCAAGCGATCAAGAAATGACGAGGTATGTAGCTACTGTTAATGACAAGGAGTTACTAGAAAAATGCAATGATTGCGTCAAAGTTATTCGGGCGGCGAAAGAAACTCAAGCTGCGAAGGCGAATAAGAACGCGACCATACTTTTGGAAGAATTAGATATGGAAA
Source organism: Synergus itoensis (assembly GCA_904066005.1). Classification (NCBI taxonomy): domain Eukaryota; kingdom Metazoa; phylum Arthropoda; class Insecta; order Hymenoptera; family Cynipidae; genus Synergus; species Synergus itoensis. The sequence goes on along the minus strand of CAJFCP010000131.1, from coordinate 713,824 downwards.
AGACGAGAGAGGAATCTAAAAAAGCTGCCGCTGCTCGTCGACGCGAACGCAAAAAGAAGAAAAAACTAGAAAAAAAGGAAGAGAAACGAAAATTAAATGAAGAAAATAAGAAGAATGAGACCATCTTTGAAGACAAGGAAGACGATAAAAAATCCGGAGATGAAGATGGCGACAGAGGAGAGGATAGTGACCATGAAGGAGCTGACAATAGTGAACGAATGGATAACGTGCCCTCTCCTGTTAACAGGAGTCCTGAAGATCCGGATAAAGAGGAAGGTGACAGTGGCATCGATGCCAACAGTCAGGGAAGTTGTAGTAGCAACGACGTTAAGGCTAGAGAAAAGAAAAAAGAAAAGAAAAAAAAGAAGAGCAGTAGTCCTAGTGTCAATGAGAAAGATACTTCACCGCACCGACCCCCCAAAACAGTTTTATCTACTAGTTCAAATTTATCGCAAACAACAATCACGACAAGTAAATCACAAACTACCAATACTGAAAAGTAAGTCTTATAATTCATTATGAATTTATTGGGACGCCACTGAACCGGGATTTTTTTCCATTTCTTTAATTCGACACTAATAACAATGAAATCAATATTTTGCATAATGCTTCTTTTAATATGTATAAATCTAGAGTAAACCAGGAAACAATTTATCGCTTTTTCCAAAATTTGAGTGTTCATTATTAAATACGAATTATAAAATGTGTAATTTATGTGTTTTAATAATTAACCCCTCTTTTCTTTTATAGACGAAATACGTCTAGTTTTTCCACTGGAATTACTGGCTCTACGTCGTCAGTTTCCAATACCAGAACGTCAAATGTTAACGTAGCTAGTTGTAATGATCGAAAGCTCAAAACTCAGATGGTTTTTGAATCGTCGAGGCATCCTGCCGAACGAGAAGATTTCGAAGCCACTGGAAACGAGACCTACGTGCCTGGTAAAGGAAAAAAGGTTTTCAACAATCAATACGATGGAGAAACACTGAATACTTCGTCGAAATCTAACAATTTAACAAGTCCGAAACAAGGCGGAAAACGTGAAGAGGGATGGAAAGAGGTTGTACGAAAGTAAGGCTTCGTATTTTATTCTAAGGGTCTAATTTGTATTCTTCTCACACATTATAGAGAAAGTTAGGATTTTCAAATATGTGACTGTCCATAAAAAGGGACCTTAGTCGAAAACTATCGAGAGGTGTTAAAAACTAAAAATTGATTTTTTGAGCGTAAGGTCCCTTTATTCGTGGACGGTGACATATGATGACAATGAAGTTTTTGGCTACTGTGAATAACTGCTAGATTTATTTTAACCAATTCATAATTTTTACTCAGGGGTCAATCTGACGATTCTGGACGGTTTATGAACTCTCCGCATAGATCAAAAAAAGTTGGTGTCCCTCCCAACGCGATAAGTCGCGTGATCGGTAGAGGTGGAAGTAACATCAATGCAATTCGAGGTACGACGGGAGCTCATATCGAAGTCGAAAAGCAAAGCAAATCCCAGGGAGAGAGAATCATTACAATCAAGTAAGTTTGAAAGCGAAAAGTGACGATCTTTATTGGTTTTTTTTTTTTTTTTTTTTTTTTTTTTTTTTTTTTTTTTTGTTATGTACTTAATAATGTTTTTAAATAAAATGTGTTTTTTTTTTTAACAGGGGATCCATGGATGCAACAAAGCATGCTCATGCTTTAATAACGACTTTGATCAATAATCCAGACGTAGATATTCTGCAGATGCTTGCAAAAACAAAACTTGCACTCCTTGCGGCTCCGGCTTGGGAGAAACCGATTCCAACAGTTGCTGTAAGTGTCATCCTGAGAACAAGTGTTTTAATTTCAGTTTTAGTTCGAGGACTCTTGTTTAACACATCAACATTTTCAGGCGTCCAAGACCAAAGTTGGTGGTACTGTTAGCAAACCCCCTAGCCTGGTTCCAAGTGCTTCAAGTTCACAAGTGAACAAAGGATATCCTTTGGGGGGATCTGCAGTCAATCAAATTCTTCCTCTTCGGTCAGCATCTGCAGTCAAACTTACCGCACCCTTTCCTACATCTATACCAAGAGCTACGGCACCAAGGCTTGCTGCAGCAGGTATTTATATCTTTATTTTTAAAAGAAATTTAATCTCTTGTTTTATGATATTTTGACAACTCAATCCCAATCACCTATAATTTTAAATTAGCAAAGCATTAATGGTCAAAAAGGCTATTAGGACTATATTTATCAATGATTGATTTTCTTTTTATTTTTCAGCGGAGAAAAGAGCGCAGGCAGTAGCAGCTGCTCAGATGTCATCCTTGTCGAACACAAAGACAACGATGTCCTACACGAGCGCAATCATGACAGCTGGACGTGCGACAAAGATCGTAACAGCCAGCACATCGCAGACATTCGCTGCAAAACTCTCTGAAATCACTGCCTCAACTCACCCTTCGACCACTGTAATGCCATCCATTCATAGTACAGGAAGCAAGCAGAAATCTTCGCAAGCCTGCACGATGACAGTGATGTCCTCGACAGCGCCTGCGACGCCGCAGACTTCTCCTCATCAAACTGTGGTTAACACTTCACCTAAACACTGCCGACCACTGCCGACCTTATCCGCTCCACCGACAATGCCGTCTCATTATCCTGGAAAGACAGGTTACGTCTCTAATTCAAGTGGAGCACAATCTACCCCTGGATCAGTGGCAAGCGGTTCCGAGAATCCAACTATTTCGGCATCTGTCACTTCAGTTCGGGTCACACCTTCACCTCCAGCTTCGTCTCAATCGCAAAACAATCATCAACAACAACAAAATCAAATGCGAAGTTCTACTCCAGTGACACAAATGCAGGAACAACAACCACAACAACAATCTAACACTCCTCTAGAATATTCCCTATTTAACGATACTTTCACAAAAGTCACGCAACAGTCCATGTGGGGTGGCCGAGAAGAATCTCAGAAGGGCATGAACTTTGCAACCGTTGCTGGTGGTGGAGTATCTGTTAACACATCAGGGGCTTCCCCTAAATTTATGGAAACCGCACCTCCTCAAGTTGATGCGTCTAAAGCTCCAGGATACAGAGGAAATGCAATGTGTTCTCCCGTCTCGAGTAAGTCCAGCAGTACCAGTAACACGCCAGGAAATACCATAAACAGTGGAGTATCGCCATCCGGTGGTCCCAATCCTATTCAACAATCTCACATTCAGTCGACCATTACCTATGAACATCCCATTCAGAATAAAACACCAGGAAGTCTAGCAGTCGCGCGACCAGTTATGCAACCGCAAAACATGGAGATGAATGCCAACATAACACAATTCAACCGACAAGTCTATCAAAACGACATGGGTTCTCGGAACGCTGTTCCTCATCAGCAACACGTTATGCCGACGACCTCACAACCTGGAATGGAGTTATTCAAGGGAAACAACAGCGGTTACGATCATCCGAATGTGAATTCTAATCTATTAAAGATGGTTCCTAGTGAAGGACAACCTGGGCATCCTCTTATGCCTTTCCACCCTCATATGCAAAACTATCCTCAAACAATGGCACCTCCCGCAACTGTGAACACGACTGTTAGCATGTCGAGATTAAATCCTAGGGCGCCTGATTTTTCGAGCTCTCTACATTTAAATAACAAACCTCAGGTGACGATATTTAACACTGCACAGGGACTTCATCCGAATATGTTTACTACTGTTCCAGCTCCACCACCTTCGGGAATACAGTCTAATAATTTAGCGATGCTCGGAAATTTTCCATTAGGAAAGTATCAAGCGTCTTCTCGTGGTACACCTACCACTAATCTATCCACCAACGGACAGACGCGTTGGCCTTTTGCACCCCCACACAGCAACTATCCACCGCATCAGGATCCGATGATGGGACAGATTAGCTTTTCTAATCATTTGGCTAATATGTCAGGGCAACCTGGTAATATGGACTTAATTACGGGTTTAGAAAACGGTGGTTCACCTGCAATGTCACCGTCTTCACCAGCGCAAGTTGCTCAAGACATGAGTCAGATGAAAATAGAGGATCGAAAAGTACCAAGGCCTATTGGTACTGAGAGAGCATGGAAAAATTTTAACACTGGAATGGGTCCAGGTGGAGATGCCGATTCTATGAACTGGATGCTGAACGAGAAAATGGTTGGCTCCTGGGCAGGCTTAAATCCTGCGATGGACAGGCACCAGCAGATGTACAGGTCTAGTGCATCATTCAATCGTACCGCCAACATGGACCCTGATCTGCATCAGATGATGGAATCTAATTTCCCGGTAATTGGAGCTTTTTCTTAGTTTAAGCTGAATTAATTTCAAATTATGCAGGGTCATTATTTACAACACATAGAGTGGTCTGTCGATAAAATTTAATTTTTAAAGGCTTTTAGATGACACGTATTTCATCGATTTAATAGAAATTTTATTTTACAAAATTATGAGTAGGTATTTGAACTTTTAAAACTCGTAACGCTGGCCTTTTTGAAAGTTTCTCAAATTTTGCTGTAGATTTCCAAAGAGAATGGAGAGAACTACTATAATAAAAAAAAAAAGAATTATAATATCTATATCGTTTTAGAAACTAAAGAAAATATTTGCAAATTTTTTCATAAATTGCCTTAAAAGTTTTATAAGTTTAAATACTCATAACTTTGCCAAAAAAAAAATTTTATTAAATCGGCCAAATTGTGTAGTCTTTGAAATTATTTTTTTTACATTTCTAAGTTTGCTTCTCATGGAATCAAAGTTCTTTATAGATAATTTTTATAAATACAATTGTTATCTTTTCAGGGACATTTGGATAATCAACAGCAATTTCCCAATGGAAATGCAGCTGGGATTTCTTTAATACCAGGATTAGCCATTCTACCAGGTCAGTTTGGAGCTCCGAATTTGAGTGAAATTCAGCCCAACGAAACTGGTAAAATGGAACCTCCGCCATCCTGGGGAATGCCCGATCCTGTCCAAGATAAGCAACAGCAACATCCTGTAAGTTTATTATTTTTACACCCCGCATTTATTTTTGTTAGCCACAAACAGTGGCGGATTTGCAGTCATGACCGCCCTAGGCCCCAGGCTATGTGACCGCCCCTTTCTCAGCATCCATCATATAGACTACATAATGAATTTACTTTATTTACAACTTATATTGAAATCGCCATAGTGGGCGCGAGCCTTTAGAATATCTAGGTACTTTGAGTTATTTCTTATCATCAGTGATTTTTTTGTCAGGATTGGCCGCCCAAGGCCCAGGCCTAATTTGCCTTAAGGCAAATCCGCCACTGGCCACAAATATTGGTTGTTTTAAAGAAAAAACCATCCGATATGAAGTTTTTGATCTTAGAAACAATCTAATGTTATAATCGAAAATTTGGAGAATGTAATTTTAAAGAGAGAAACATTCTTTTTTAACAAAAACTACTTTTTGTTTCAGGGATGGAATAAGTGGACCCATTGAAGTAGCAAAATTTTGCTGCTTTCAGTACCGCTTTCCTCACCTCACTATACCAATTGGCAAACAGACCTGGAATTCGAATGAGTAGATGAAATTGGAATGCAAAAACGTTGTTTCTAGACATCACGTAAATTACAATACTATTTACATACCTCAACACACCCACACAAAAACACGTAAAACACACAGATACCCACAGCTCCAATATTACTTGTCATGGTAGATGATAAGATGGTAAATCCTTATTGCTATTATCTATTAATACTTATTCGATACCGTTATTAAGTGGAAATGGTGCGCGTACACTACTGCAATCTTCTTAAGCAAAGAAAAAAGAATACGAACACGAATATTGTTGTAGACGTTGTTCCCTGCTACGTCGATTTTTGACCGTTGGTATTTGCATAGTCTCCGTCACTTTTCGATGTCAGAGAATCCTGACTCTTTCATTTTGATAATGAAACTGTTAGCTTCTCTATCTAATTTGATAATTTGACAATGAAGCATCTCAGGCGTTACGAGAAATTAGAGTAGCGTGAAATGAGTTGCATTTGGCTTATCCAGTAACAATGTTTGTGTAACGACTTTGAATCTATTGAACGTCTCGAACGTCACGGAAAATAATTTGTTTTCGATTTATTTATGTTGGAAGTACATTTATCTATTATTATCCTCTATATGATTATAATTATTGAATATACGTATGATTCATGTACATAAATAAGAACTCGCTGTGAAATTTCTATTTCTTCGTTGCAATCGAAGTAGACAGAACGAAAGATCGGAGAACTCTCCCTTATCCATATGAACCACACGTTACTCTTCCATTTCCAAAGAGCACCAATCGTCGCGCACTCTTTAAACTCTCCTTACGTTCTTATACCGCTACACCGATTGCTTAGCACTATCTGAATCTGCGCGTTCAAGACCAGAACTACTTTCTCAATAAGCTCAAAAAAGGATCCTCGAATAACATCAGAGAAAACTACAATTTTATCCTCGAATAAACGAACTTCAAAATAGAGATTGCGAGCGGCTTGCTTGAATTCTATTTGAAAGAATCGTTCAATTTAGAGGATCACGCACTGGAGGAAACACAAAATTTCCTTCGAGTGATTAACGGATGGACATGTTTTTAGCCAGAATTTTCTATCAAGGTCGCACGTAATGACGGCCAGGCTCTCGGGGTAAAATGTTCAGCATTTGCAGACGTCGAATGTCGAAAAAGCGCGTTAAATGCGAAGCGTTATCACACGTTATCAATACACTGAACATATATGTGTATATCGAACGCTGTTTGAATTCAATGAATACTGTTCGTTGTTAAAATGGTAGCGGGCCGTCGATACATAATATAATTCTGCATCCCTAGCGACAGTAATATTATAATACTATTATTGCTATGGTGGTAATATCGTTTATTATTATTACAACACACGTAAGTTTAGAGAAAAAGAATGATATATATAGAGAATATCTACAGCAGAAAACGCTGTTCCCGCAGGAATTCAGCGCGATACTAAAAAAACAGAATACACTCGATGAACAAAATGTTCACTTCGATTGAACATTTGGGATACTTTCTTGTGAAGGGGATTTCGGTGAGTGTTCAAAGTACTGCAGTTATGCAGTAATTGAAACAATCCCCCAATTGAGCCTCGACCAAGCTCGTAATAAAAAAATTATATGAGCGCTTTCGACCTGTAGTTTCAGGGAGCGCTTCGATTATTCTCGATGATTGTTATAATTTAAAGCCTATTTTCAAATTTGATTTACGATAATAACTGCGATATATGATATATAAAACTATTATATGACTTATAACAATAAAGCAAATAAACAAATATCTATGTAGAAATTGAATTGAAGACTTCCTGGCTATTCGTCGAACTTAGAAAAGTAAGATTTTTTAGAATTTAAATTTTTTAATTAAGTTTTTAATTCAAAATTAAATTAGATATTAATTATTTATTAAGTTTTGAATTTTAGATTATACAAAAAGATCGATATTGAGGATCCGGGGATATCTAGTCTCTGTATAAATTGAAACTAAGTACTTTTCAGCATTCAAAATTATAAAAAGTAAATTATGTAAGAAGTATTTTTTTAATTTTTAACTTTATGTGATGGAGATCAACATTAAAGATCTGGTGAGATTTATTCGGCTTCATCGATTTCTCTTTCTTTGATGTTATAGGTATACAGAGCATATTGATTTTTTAAAATGTGTATGCGCAGTTCTAGCAGGACTGTTTTGTTGTGCTCATTCTTTGGGGCTATGGTTACAGAGTGTACAGAGTTATACATCATGTCAGGATTCATGACCAGTTTAGAGAGGAAAAGTAAGCAAAAAATGTTATTTTCCGTTTTTTTATATTCAAAAATAATATTAAGCACGTATCTAGCAAATTATATTTTTCCTAAAAGTAATGAGAATGTAGCTTGCAATTTTTTAATTTATGTATCAATAGAAAAATATTCAACCTAGTGCAAAATAGTGTCATACAGATTTTGACTCGAAACAAATTTTTATTTTTCATATATTGAAAAGTTGCATTGATATTTTTCAAATATTACTAATAAAACATACACCTATGTCTAAACATTTTCAGAATTGGATGCTGCAAGATTGCTAGCTTGTATCCAAAAAATCGAAGATCAGGAAAAAAGAAATGCTTCATTGGCTGCTGAGGCATATCAAACAATGATGGACCATATTCAAATAAGTCAACAATTACACGAACATGTATTTATATGTTTTGTTCCATTATTATATTATTGTAATTTATATACCTACTTTGCTATAATTTAAATACTGTTTTCTAGTTAAATCGGAAAAAGGGAGAAAAAGAAAAAATTGACCTGGTATTATCTTGCCCGCCAGAATTGAAAACTTTTGGAACTAATAAGGTCGATCTCAGTGGCTTACGCTTACTTCTAGAAAATGAGTTAAAAGAAATTGCAGGTAACTTATTTCCTTTATTCCTTATTTTTGATAATAGTAAAATTCATTTGAATTTTAAAGATAAACATCTTTTCAGCTTGGGAAAATAAGAATCCTGTTCCTGAATTAAGTATATCAAAGAATGACAATAAAACGTGATTCTAGTTAGAAAAATTATAAGAGAAATTATTTACCACTCGTGAATTTCTATTCATAGGAGCAAATGAAAATCTGCCATAACAATTAAGCTTTATCTACGAATGAAGTTTAACAATAAAATGTATTTTTTACATTAAAAATTGTTTTATTATTGAATCCTTTAACATATTTACAGAAGTGAGTCATTTTAGTAAAATCTAAAATAAATCTTTAGAATCACTACCAGTTTGTGATTCACCCAAATTTTAGCACCTGTAAGCTACGACTTTTTTTGCTTCTTGAGTCCTGTTTTAATTTTATTTTTAAACTGATCGACGTTGAAATCAGGTTTCTTTTCAACTTTACTCGTTGAAGCTTCCTCTGGAGGTATGAAGGCTTGAGCTCTTCTTTCCTCTCTCTTCTTTGTAGCCTCTTTATGCCTTGTTTCCTGTTCCTTTCTCTTTCTAGCCCTCTTTTGCTCATCTTTAAGGAAGAATTCTCCAGAAGCCAATTCCTTATCCACCTTACTTTCTTGCTGAGCCGGTGGGAACGGCGTGTATGGTTTCTTATCTTTCTTCTTCTTTGGCTGCTTTCTTTTACTGATATTCTTAGTTGTGAATTTCGGCAAATATTTCTCCCAATTCTCCTTCTTCAATTCCGGGTTTTTTTCCAATTCTCGTTTAATGAAGAGAGTCTTTATGTTGTAAATCGGGTGAGTAACATTTTTCATATTATCTTCCACGATACGTCTCACCTAGTAACATAAAATTTAAAAATTTAATATTCTCAACCTCATTTCAGTTTAAATTTATAAGACTAATTACATGATTTGCAAAAATGGATTTCTCACCTGCTTCAAACCTTTGTACGGACCAACAGCAGACACGGTGTTTCCTTGGACCAGAATGTAACAGTCTGTGAGCAATTCCATAGACTTTAATGTACATCCATTTGGTCCGATAAGCCTCTGACGTCTTTTTACAAATTTCTCCTTGTTTCTAACTAAAGATGAAATTTTTATAATATCTGAACCTCGATCGTCCTGTAGAACTTTGACAGCTTGTTCAAAAGGTACAGAGCGAGCTATGAGTTTTATCATATCACGGGCCTTTATGATAATATAAGGATCCCACGTTGTTCTTGTTGTGCGAACTGTCATACTACCTTCTATGAGATCTAATTCTGCCTTGATAGAATGTTCGTTCAGAGCTTTTTGAACTAGAGGCCAACATTGTTTTAAGTAGTGTTCTCTGTACTTTGGAAAAAGGGTAGCGAAGGAACTTTCTTCCAGAAGACGACTTGGATTGTGCTCTGGTTTAAATGCCAGCACTTCTAACGACCAAGCATTTACCACGGGTCTGGTGTTATTCTTAACATCCTCGGCTTCTGAATCACTCATTTTTATGTCCAAGTTTGTTTTTCATGTGCACTTTAATTCATTATTATTTTTTTAAATGCGTTTTAGGTTATAATATAAACGCGTTGGCTTCCTGCTGCCCTGCTGCTATTGCTCTCGAAAATCGTCTGCCACTAGTACGTAATGCGCATGCGTCGGACATCGGACTTTATTGGTCATATTTTGCGGGAATTTTTGAAATTCTAAAAGTATTATTTTAATTATTTCCGTATATTGTGAAAAATATTATTTCTGATTTTACAATTTGAATGAAATTTTAATTAAAGATCGAACTAATATTATTATTTGTTAAAGTACAATTATTCATTAATACTAATTAAAATAACATTTTCAGCATTTCAAAAATTCCCGCGAATAAGGGTACATCACCGGACGCGTGCGCATTACCACGTGGTTTGCACAGGTCAGGTTAGTTGTGGGTTAGTTTAGAATTTCAGTTCATACTGTACGTGCAGTTTGGTGGCTTGGTGTTGGTGCCACGAAGCTGTTGAAGTTTGTGCGTTTGGTGTGGGTTGATGTGATTGTTGTCATTTATATGACTTTTATTTCTTTTTTGTAAGAAAAACAATTATTTGAAAATCAAATCTAGAGAAACAAGTATCACAAACACTTTGTAAATAGTGAAAAGAATGTAATATAATTCTTTTACGAGATAAATTGTGTGAAGAATAAAAATGTCTTATTCTGTAAATGTCTCGGTCGAAGCACCGATTGAGAATTTGATTCAAGAAATCACATATGATGGCCAAGAAATTTATCAAGCGTAAGTTTACAATTAAAATTTATAAATAAAAGACGCATTCTATCTGCCAATGTATCACATTGAATCTTAAATTCTCTGTCAGTTGTGTCGAATAAACTTAAAGAATGATGTATTTTCAGAATTTTAATAAGACCACATTTTTCAGACCCCTAACTTTATCAGAGAATTTGGCTAAGATCGCTCAGAAGATTGATTTTAGTAAAACTAATGGCGATGATGTTAAAAAGGAACCATCTGAGAATGGAGGCAAGGATGAAGAAGCAAAGGATACTTCTGCTCAGTCCACTTTGTGGCCTTGGGATACGGTCAGAAACAATCTAAGGTTCACCACCAACAAAAACTGTTTTTGTGAAAAATGGAAACAAATGTCTAGTGAATTTTAATAACTGATAATAATAATACATTTTTGATACAGGAACGCTTTAACAGAAGTATGTGTGCTTGCCGACGTCCTTTCAATAGCTCGAGAAAAAAGGTACATGGTTTTGGATCCAGTGCCACAAGAACCCGTAGAAGTCAAAGCAATTGTCCAAGTTTATGGCAGAAAAAAGGCACTTTCTGGTGCAGCTCAAGTTCTCATGCAGGGAGCTGAGAGACTGAAAAATTGCCAAAATGAATTGGCGAGGAATCGCACGACTCCTAATTTCCATATTGAGTTGCTGCGGCTTCGTCAGAACTGGCGTCTTAAAAAAGTTTCCAATTCCATAATCGGAGACTTGAGCTACCGTACTGGTATGTTTCATCAATTTACTTGTGCATCCAGGCAAAAGGAACATTGCCTATTGTTTCTGCCTGCATTTAATGAAATTATATGTAAGCGAGTTAAATTCCGTATTACTTATTTAAAATCTAAATTTGTTTATTTCAATGAAACAGCGGGTTCGAAATATACGCAAACAGGAATGTTTGAAGTTACCAAAGCGGAGGAAGAAGAAGACAGCAGTACAAGCCCACCTGCTTCTCCCAATCCGAATGCGATAACTCCTGCTGTACCATCAAGTAGCAAGCCATCAGCATTACGTGTCACTATTCCTAGTGAACTTCAAGGAGTTGCGTATATCGAGGTCTTGTGCCAAAAAGGTAATCAAATTCAGAAAATGTAAAATTATTATATAACTTATATAATCTCATAAATGGAACTTGACATGAGTTTTACTTTAGATCAAGAAGACTTGTGCAGCGCAAATATTAGTCTCCTAAACAATAACACGAATAGTACGAACAACACAAATTGGCAACAGAAACTAGAGGCTGCACAGAACGTTTTGTTTTGTAAAGAGCTGTTCAGTCAACTGGCAAGGGAAGCAGTTCACTTACGAGCTCCTATTCCTCACATGGTAGTTGGAAATCAAATTATGGCAACGGTAATACTTAAAATTTTCAAAAATTTACATATATATATATATATATATATATATATATATTCTTCCTGTTTTAAATAATATTGATGTATTATTAAAATTCTTTGCAGGTTTTGCCAGGAATACAACTGATAATTGGATTATGCCATAGTACCGGCAACGATAAGAAATCCTCAGCACCTCCAGCTCACAAAACCGATCACGATCATGTACTCGAACATTCATTACATCAATTATTGCGTGAAGTTCATCACAAAAATACTCATCATCCATTCCCTCACCCATCCTCAGGTCCACTTGGTCCGAGCAAAAGGAGATGTCTCGCAGGTCCGAGCGCCGCTGATAGATACGAACTGATTGAAATGACCAAAAGTCAAACACTATTAGAGCAAATTATCCAACAAGCCCAACACTTCTTTATGCGTCTGCGAACAGAATACGTTCTGGATACAATAGCAAAGGAAGTTAAAGATCCTCTAATCGTTTCTCACTGGAATGCTCTGAATTCACCGACTCAATCTTGTGTGAAGATTAATATTCTAACTCACGGTTATGACTCCTTGTACCGTACATCTTTGGTTGTACATGTTGGTGAAAAATCTCTCAAGTGTGTTTGTAGGGATGGTAGAGTGATGCATATGAGCTACGAACCTCAAGAATTGCGCGACTTAATCTTCTGCCAGATCCATCAACACCAAATAATTGCGGTTCAATCTTTAGCAAAGTGTATGGGTTGGCAGTTTCTCTCGAACAGTTCTCATCTAGGACTTGGGGCAGTAGAGCCTTTAGGAAATGCTAGCAGTTGTATATTAGCCTCTCCGATTGGTGACAGAATGATAGCAGTAAGATGTGAACCACAAAATGGCATTCAAGTTGCAATTGCTCACTCCCCGAGAAAAGACTTCTTCCCTGGTCAATTAGTGCGAGAAAGAAAGTGGGAAAACCTTGGAGGCTCTTTCAAAGAAGTCAGGTGGGACAAAATGGAAGGCAAGAACTTTTTGAATAAAATGGAACTGCTCATGGCTTCCCTCACAAGCTCCTAAAACTTTACGGAAAACAATAAACAGGGTGTTAGGGTTAAACTGATAGTGAAGTTTAAGTTCTAAATATGTACATGATTGTTAGGTAGGCAAATTGAGTGTTTTAATTGGATACGAATCAACTACTACTTAATTATCAATTTGTCAAGTTTATAACAGTTTATTGTTTACAAAAGAGACTGATACGAATGATACATTAGTTGCAATGACGGATGAACAAGTAAAAGTGATTAATCAAAGAAATTTAATTTTTACAAAATACGAGCATAGTGCAGTATACAATATTGTCTTTAAAATTTCTTACTGCAGACGATCTTCATTCTTACAATATTTTTAAGTAACACAAAAAGAAAAATCAATAAATTTACGATTTCGAAAATATTACAATATTCTTCAATTATTCCTGTATTTAATAACATCGTTTAAAGTAGTGTAATTAAGCACTCGTCAAATACTAGGAAATACAATTAGTTGATTTGCGATCTTGACAATCTAACAATATAAAATAAATAAATTTGTTTTTCATTACAAATCTATCAATCTGATTTGATGAAACTAATTCAATAAATCTAATTATGAATATGTAATAGATATGACAAGATCACAATTTCTTAAATCTTTCCGCTTTTCACAACAGCTTATTTTACGAAATTACCATACATACAATTAAGTTAAGTATAATCATGATTCATGTCTTAATCTAAACCAACTGCATTCATTTTCGTAATTCCTTAAATTTTCAGACTTTAGATTAACATACAGTCGGAATAAACTTATCTTTCAGAGATGATACTTGCTAGACTTATAATTAGATATCTCAAATTGTAGTGGTTCGGATTGAAATCTCGGCATGGATAACGCTTTAAATTATTTTATGATCTGCAGTTTTATTTCATCATTTGATTATTTATTATTCTACATTCATTTCTTAATAAAGCAATTGATTAAATTCTGTCTTTTACCACCAGCTACTTTAAAGGCAAGTATAGCTGTAATCAAAAGAACTATGTACGATGCTGATAAACTAATTGCTTGATAACCTATCCCGTTTAATAAGGTCATGGCAGAAACAAATAGGTGAGAACCAACCACCCATGTAATTTGTCCCCAGTTTTTGTTATCAAGGGCAGAGAAAAACACTACACCCCAAAAAGTATGTAGTAATATAAAAGCTAGTGTTGTAGCTGCGGATATTATAAAAAAGAATTCGTTGCCTTGACGAAGGCCCATGGTTCCAGGTCCTACAGCATCTGCCAAAACATTCACCAAAGCAAATGCACCACTCATTAGTCCAAAACCTAGACCGCAAACATATGCGAAAATGTGTCTGCTGTCAGCAACATGAGCCGTTGTCACTTTTTCCAGACCTCTTTCAGCTTTACGGAGAATCCAGTAGAGGAGGTACCTGAAAGAAAAAATTGTATGTCGCAGTGTAAAGTTGATTTGAACAAAATTGCAGATACATAATATAAATCGAATATTTAATATTGTAATAGCTATAAGCTTATTCCTAAAAAGACTTCCATTTTTACATTCTCATCAGAGAGAACGTATTATTTAACTTAAGATTATTAAAGTATTGAGACAATAATTGAGTCCTGTAAACAAAGAAAGTATACACTTCATATAAGTTTTAAAAACTGATTGAAATAAATCTCATTTGTTTCAAAGCAACTAAAAATTACTCTAAAGCTTCCTGGATAATAAAAATCTTCAAACAAAATGTAAAATAATTGTTAAATCACCTGAACACTTCCTGGAAGATGACAGAATACACGAGTCCAATGGCAAGATAAGTCCTTAGCGGAACAATTGCATACCACACTATCGAAGATAATAATAGTGAAGATAACCAGAAAAATGCACTAGCTATTAGTATAATAATTCTAATAGGTTCTACAGCAACAGTCAATGCAAACATTGATAACGGAGGTCCAAAAGCTAGAAAAGTACATCCAAAAAAATCCATAAGAGTCATCTTGAAACTTTTTTTAACAAACAATCACGGTTGTTATTCTTGCACAAGACTTTTTACTTCAATGTCTAATCTCAATAACTTTTCAATTTTAACATATCGTACTTTAAATATCCAGAATTTATTTTATAAAATAGAAAATACACAAAAGTTTTTAAAATCATGTCATACTGTCGCTTGTCAAACAGTCACATCCGTCACATCACTGGTTATTCACGCACATAGACGCACAACTCGAACCAAATTGTTCCCAAGCTATTCACACGAATGTGAATATGTCGCGAAATTTTAAATATTGTTAAATATTAAAATAAAATAAACAGAGATTTTTATAGTTGAAATTTAAAATTATGATAATGAATTTAATTTTTATAATATAATACATGCAAAAATAGATAAAATGTCCATTGCCCAACTCTTAATGAATATTTCAGATTTCAAACGCTATATCATTTACAGATGAGTGTTGCGAAGAGTTTTTTTAATCAATTAAATGCGAAAGAAAGTTTGTAAGTAAATATTATCTCCT
>CAJFCP010000131.1:673437-698107 GCA_904066005.1 Synergus itoensis | reverse complement strand
CTTGAACGGAAAGTCAGTGAGCAGTCTCAGGGCCGTCGATAAAGTAGCCTGGGGGGCATAAAGGGGCTCCCCCCTCGAAATGAAAAATAAAAAATATTTCATACAAGAAGGATGGATAGTCGGCTTCAATCGGCTTTAAAACCGCTGGTAGTTTATTTAATTTGTGCTCTTACAAGAACTTGTGTTAATAAACTCCATTTCAACACAAAATGTCTGGATTTGACGACGACAATCCCTTCGAGGATAATAATAAAGAGGAGATAATATTTACTTACAAACTTTCTTTCGCATTTAATTGATTAAAAAAACTCTTCGCAACACTCATCTGTAAATGATATAGCGTTTGATATCTGAAATATTCATTTAAGAGTTGGGCAATGGGCATTTTATCTATTTTTACATGTATTATATTATAAAAATTAAATTAATTATCATAATTTTAAATTTCAACTATGAAAAACTCTATTTTATTTTAATATTTAACAAAATTTAAAATTCCCGTCATTTTCTGACATTGACATGTAAAGTTGTTTCATAATTCATAAAAAAGCTAATAAACAATTGCAGCGTTTAATTTGTTGAAAAAAACAATTAAAACTTTATAGGATTGTTAATAATCTTTACACTGATGAAATAATAGTCCAACTAGTATTATAAAAGGTATTTATAGTCAAAATTAAATTTACAATATATATTATACACATATACATTAACTAAAACATATATGTTAATCTTATTATTCTTGGATTAGATCTTTTAAGTGTCCATATTTCCAATTAATTCGAACCACTGCCTAAGAGCGTCACTCAAGATATCAGGCAGTGCATTTATATCCCTTAGTATCATGTAGAAAGGAAATGGAAAACGTTCCATGTAAGAATACACTCCTTGCAGTTTTCCATTTTGAAAAACTGGCTGTCGAATATCCAGTATAGATTCCTGTAATACGATAATTAAATTAATTCAATGCAGACATTTTTGTTGTGAAACTGATTTGATCAAAAATTTAAAATGATCCAGATGTTAAGATTAATTGCTAATGTAGTTTTACCTTATTTGATGGATTGTCAATAATGATGAACACTATGAAGACTCCAGCTAATCTCGCCCTGCGAATGGCGTGATTTACTTTTTCTGCTCCTTCTGAAAATACTCCTCGACCATCCGATAATATGACAAGCAATTTAGCATTCTCTACTGAATCATTTTGTCCATTAAATGCATCCATACTGTAGTTTATCAATTGTCCAACCATAGTCTTTTTCTGTTCAAATCTTAGTTTTTTCATTAATCTGTAAAACATTAATAATCGAGTTAATAATATTAATAATCAACATCAATAATCTCGTTGGAATTCGAATTTCTTCTTTTCGCTATTTTATCAAACATTAAAAAGAAGAAAATTATAGGAACATGAAAAAGTAGAAAACTGACCTTGCTCCGCTTTCCTGTGTGAATACTTCCTCAAGAGGGTGAAGAATATTAATACTTTCACCAAAGCTAATTACACCTAGTTGACCAGCTTCCAGGTACATCATAGCTTTGCTTATTAAAGAAAGGGACTCGAACGCAATTTCTTTGGAATCATTATCGATCATGCTACTCGAATCATCAATTGCTAAAACAATCTGATAGTTTCTCTTTGAAGGTTTTGTTCTTCTCAGCCAAATTTTATCTTTCCTGAATTGACTCGCTATGTATGGAATAATCTTTCGCATGTTAATCCTCTTTCCAGTCCTATAGTCTCCTTTTAATCGTGAAGCTTGAGTTGGTTCCAAAACCAATCTGAGTTTTTCCGCAAGCTCTCTTGCAGAAGTATCAGTTATTGTGCTTACAGCATTCCAAGCAGATATTGCATCCTCCGTTGATGGTTCAGATGTCCATTGTTGAAGTGCTTGCTTAACTTCATTTCGTTTTTCTTCAACTCGTATTGAATTAAAAACACTGTCACTCAGTAAGTTTGAGATATTCGTATAAAAAGCTGAATCAATTCCTCTTTCTATCTTCGTTGTATCCACAGTTTGAATATCAGAGTCCACCTCCATTTGTCCTGTTTCATTCGTTGATTTTGATGATTTTCCTTTACTTTTATCTTCGCTGTTTGACACCTGCTCCGGTTTCTGTATTTGATCTTGCGGAAGGCTTTCTTCTTCCATCACTTCATCCTCGTGAAGCATGTTTACATCTATTGGCTCTTCAGTATCTTCAGTATCAACATCCATTGAAATTTTGGTCGCTTGTTCCTTCACCTGATCTTCTGTAGCTGCATCGATTGCGTAGCGATTGAAACTTTCCTTATTATCAACGTGTCGGTATTCCATATCTTGATTAGCTTCTTCATCATCTAATTGATTCTCATTGTCAGCATCCATATCTTCCTTTCCATCTTGACGTTCTTGAATGCTTGTCTTCGTTTTCTTTACATGCGGTTCTTGCTCATCCATCAAAGTTGTGTTCCTATTTTCTGTTTCTTTGGGAGACTTTCTCTTCTTCTTTTGGTTTGCTTCAGTATTTTTTTGGTCTGTCTGCGCTCCATCTTGTAAAGAAGCTTCAGTGTTTCCCATGCCTTGATTCGATCTTCCAGTACCGGAATCATTTTGCGATTCTTGAACGTTTTCTTTTTGCGAGAGATTTTTATCTTTTTCTATTCCACTAATAACTTCGTCTTGAGTTCCTTCTGTACCGACATCTACTTGCATGGCATTGTCCGCTGATCTTTTAGTATCGTCAAGGTCGGGTACAGTTTGTTGATCACTTTCTTCATTTTCCTCAGTAATAGCTTCTGGTTCTTCATTCTTTCCAGGTTCTGTTTGGATTGGAACAGCTTCAGCATTTTTGTCAGAAGGTGATTCGTCCTCACTATCAACATTAGAACCATTCTCATCACCTTCTTTATTTTCCGCATCTTCCTTGTTTTCATCCTCTTTTGCATCATTTTCAGTTTCATCTTCAGCTGGCAAAGTTGGTTCTTTCATATTGTCGATATCAAATGCATCCTCATCCTGTTGTCCCTGATCCTCTCCACCTTCTCCATCGTCCAAATTCATGTCATCTGGCAAATCAAGGGCTTCTGGTTCTACCTCTGGTTGTTGTTTTCCGTGGTAAGGATCAATCTGATCGTCGTTAATATCGGGTTCGTTCATTTCTGATATCTCTTCCTTTTCTTCAATATCTCCAGTTTCTTTAGACTCCTCAGGTAACCCTTCATCATTTTCTTTCGCACCCATTGTTTTATCGTCGAGTTCCTCTCCTCTTCCACTTTTACCGTCTTCCTTGGCATCATTCTCTTCAGCCTCCTCATCCTCATCATCACCCCAGATTTGTTCGTCTTGTTGCTCTGCCCCTTCTTCCGTTTCACCCATTTCCTTATCCAAATCTCCATCATCATCATCATCATCATCGCCTTTTTCGCTTTCGTTCTCTCCTTTCTCAATATCCTGCATTTTACCTTCAAAGTCTTCTGACATGTTGATTCCATTTTCTTCTTCCGCACAATCCTTATCTTCTGAATCTTTCTTTTCCTGGTCTTTAGGCTGTGCTTCTTCTAACTGATCTTCACTCTCGATCCTGTCAGAAACATCCTTAATTCCTTCTTCATTACTCAATCCCATTCCTCCTTTACTCGAGTTTTGCTGCGAACCTTCTTCACCGTCAGCGTCTGCATCAAGGTCAAGATTCTTTGGTATGCAAAAACCATTCATAGCCAAGTCTAAAAACACATTCAACTGCAAGTGTAACATTTTGGATGTTAATCGCAAAGCAGCAACTTGCTCGTTTAAATAAAATTGAACATATAATAAATATTGTTCAAGCAGTGGCAGACATTTCGCAATTGCTTTGAAATGCAAATTTGCATTTACAGTGTCTAGTTTGTATATCTTCAAAATTAATTTATTAAACATTTCTGCAACATCCTCTAAATTCAAATCTGTAATATTTGTTTTCAAAGATTTGATTAACATCTCGCTAAGAGAATTTTTCTTTAATTGCACTGATTCTTCATCAGAATTTTTAATTCCTACATTCACTTTGTTTTTACTTCGAATCGCTCTTAACGCAATACGAAGCACATCGGTCAACATTTTATCAAAATCAGATACTTTGTTACTACTTGAAATTTGCATCTCTTCTTCACTACTAACTTTTATTTGAAGTTCATCGAAATCTTTTATACTTGCAGATATTTCTTTGGCAATGAACTGAATGCTTTTAATAATCGGATGGCTTAACCCCTCAGTAGCACCAAACGTCCTTCCAATTTCAATCAGTGTTGAATTCATATCCTGAAGGCCTTTGTAACTTTTACGTAAATAGTTGAAATGGTTGGACGTAAAAACTTGAATACAATCCACGTATTCGTCCTCATTTTCAAAAACATTATCCACATTTTGAAAGACAGAATCAAATTGATCGGAGATAACTCGTGTTGAGAGGGAACAATCTTTGATTAGAGAATTTACGTTCTCCCATGCAGAATCTTCTTTCGTAGCGTTAAGAATATCCAAGATGTTTGGTTCTAGATCGTAGACCTCGTTTTCATCAATATCAGATTTAGCTGGACAAGCTCGCAAGTAAAGCTGTAACTGTTCCAAACTTGGTTGCAAAATTAACAACAATCGCTTCAAATTTTTAGCCATTTGAAGCAAATCGCATTGTTTTGGAAGGTTCACATTCTCGTCTCCATTTATTTCAGCCAAGCTTGAGACTTGAGATCGGAGAACAATGAAGTGTTTTACTTTCTCAGTGAGAGTTTTCTTTTGTTCGTTTGCCATTAACATCATGTGCGCCGAGTACCCTTTGAATCGCTCAACATTTAAAGGTCCTAAATCTTCATGTGCCTTCGACAAGTGTTGATTCAAGGCTATAAATTCGGCAGTAGCTTTGTTATAATAGTTCTCACAACCTTTCCACTGTGAGAGCATCCACTTGTCAGCCTTAGAATCAAAGTTTCTCAATGCTGCGTTCAGATCCAAGGGAGGTACCATCAAATCTATCACTGTATTTTCGTTGTTCTTCCATGCTAAAATACCAATTCGGTATGAAACCCCTGCATGTGCTATTAGTTTAAAGTAATCAGATAGAGCCTTTTTCTTCTGTTGTAAAACACTCTTTGCGTGTGATACTTGCTTGGGCTTCGGTAAACTGGTATCAATTTCTACTTTCTTTAAATCAGCACTACGTTCCATGTATTCATTGATAAATTCCTCTAATTGCATCCGCAATTCCAAATACTGAGAAGTTGATATTTTATTTTTCAGCTGCGTCATTATTTGATGTAGATCACTTACTTTTAGAATGATTTTTTGTTTTGGGTACCTTATTTCAAGTTTCTTTGCTGTCTCGTCTGAAACTATAAACATATCTGAATCAATCAGATTTTTCTCATTTCTATTGGCAGTTTTATCACTCATGAGACTGCTGGTTGTTGGCTTTACGAATAAACAGGATGCTACATTTTCCCTCAATCCCTTTTCAAATTCCTTAATAAATTTGAATAATGTCCTGTGCGTTTTAGCGATGGTTTCCTTCACTGCCCAGTAACTGATGTCGTTCCAGCGAGTTATTTTAACGAAATCTTTCAGTTTCTTCTCAATCGGGATTCTGATACTATTAATCTTCGTGTTCACTTCGTTCATGAATTGTTTGTAGTAATTGTAAACATTCCACGTAACTGCCAATATCTCATCTTTTTCTGAACTTGGATCAAAAAAGAAGGCATGACAGTGGAAAGTTAAGAGCAACTCAAGTCTGGCTTCAAATTCACCTAGAGGAGATTTCGATATGAAAAAGTGAAGCGTTTCTGCTAACTTTTGAGGAGTGAGCTCATCTTCTTTCAAGAAATCCAGTTTATTTTCCAGATTGAGGTAATCAGGTTCTTCTTGAATGGAAGTCTTATTGATGTAACTTTCCAATAAAATGTAAAGCCAGAAACACCATTTTGCACTTTGTGATCTAAACCTTTGGGAAGCTACATTCAAACAATCCTTCCAGAAAGAGAGTTCGAGTTTTCTCCAAGAAAAAATTTGTTGTGTGAGGAGATTCATCTGATCGAAGAGACTAACTTGTTTGTGGGCATTTTCTTCCCACTCTTTCATTTTTATTAGTAGGAGTTCCAAACCAGTCAAAAATCTTGAAAGTGAAGAAGTGATGGGAAAATGAAGAATTCTTTCAATCACGACGTTGATGCATTTCAGAGTTGGATGGTCGGGCCATTCATTTAAGAATAAGCTTACCCTGTCGAAAATATTTCTGAGCAATTGTAAACATGAACTTACTTCGGAGACGTTACTATCTTTATAAAAGTCGAAAGTAGTCTGCCGTTTTACTCCTATTTCTTCTCCCTGGCTCATACATCTTGTTATTTCGGTAAGCATATTTAAGCTGGGATATAAATGTTGAGAGGTTTCTGGACTCAAAGAGGCTGTAACGTTTTCTAATAAGAGACCGACAGTATTATAGCGCATGACTAATGGCTCAATGTAGTCCAGGTTTTCGACTTGACGAGGTGGAGGTTTCAGCCAGTCAGAAGTAGTGCAAGATCTCAAAATGCTAGAATACAACCTTTGAACCATCTGTATTTCTTCACTTGAAACATGAAAACATTCGCGTTCTTTTACAGTGATTTTCGTTTCTTCGGTTTCCATGTGAAACTCGGAATCAGTTTGTAAATCATTAAAATCTTGAATACCATGAGTAGGGAAAAGAGCCTGTAGTTCTTGATTAATTTCTTCTTCTTCCTTTAACTGATCACCAAATACTTGAGCTTTGTTTTTATACATACTGTCTTCCTCGACTTGACGTTTTAAAACTTCTTGCTGCTGCTTCTTCCAAATTAAAATAATTTGATGCATCAAATCGCTTAACTTATTCCACAAAGGCTTTGAGAGGCTTCCGTTGAGCAAAATGTGATTGTGCAATTCGTGTAAGCCAGAGAGAGTTATTTTGAATTGTTCCTTAGATGAATCAAGCACGTTATCTATTTTAAAGTTTTTATTTATAAGTTCTCTGGTAGACTTGGATGTGCAGTTGTTTACTAACTCTAGTAAATTTAATTGTTTTGGACCAATTGTAGGATAAGAGATCAATTTTTCAATTAGTCTTTCGACAGTGGAATCTTGATAACTAGTCCTAGCTATTGAAATCAATTTTTCTAATTCATTAACCATCATAGAAATTCCGCGTTTCATATCAGACAAGGCTGCAAGTGCTGGCAAAACGAGATCTGGATACGATGCCAAAAAGCGATTTTCGACTCGATCCATGAATTGTTCCAAAGATTCTTGCCATGTTTCCGCTTGGCAAACTATTCTTTCTGCTCTTTTAATATCTGGATTCGTGTTCTGATAAAAATTGTCAGCAGTCATTTTAAGTGCACAAATGTGACTTCCGACTACCTCATAACTACCTAAAGTGTTTCGTAAATTTTTGAAATCTTTAGATAGATCTAAAAATTCACTGTCGGTAGGTCGAAAAGCCTTTTTGCTTTTCAAATCATCCCTTTCAATAGTAATTTGCTTTATGGTTTTTTCTATTTCTGTAAAACGGGGATGTAAAGTTGTAAGCGATTCTGCATCACCCAGAAGACGAGATTGTAAAATACTAACATAAACGGTACTTTTGAAATCTTGAATATCTTCTTCAGCGTAGCGAAGTTTTTGGTCTACTTTATACAAGGGATCTATGTATCCAAGGGAAGTAAAGAGAAACGTACGAAGGTAACCAAGCAAAGTCCAAGCTTGTCCCCTTTGGAAAAGATTAAGGTCAGATTCTGATGAACTGTGTAACTCTTGAAGAACTTCTTTTAATTCTGTAAGAGGATTCCTTTCTACCTTTATCAAATTATCTAATTCACTTTCCAAATTCAGTCTTTCACTTAGCGAGATAAACTGATTGGAGCAGATGAATAAAATCTTTTGATCATTTAAAAGACAGTTAAACTTTTCTGAATTAAGCGAAATACTATTTCTCCACAGCAAAGTTTTAAGTTTTTTAAGCTGAGAGATCCGTGCTTCATGTGTACCAAGAGAAGGCATCGCAAGAGTAGATGAGTTTTTTTTGTCTTGCGATTTATTTAACAGCAACTCCAATATCAAATTTAAAAATTCTGGTTTATAATTGGACTTTTCCGTTTTCTGAAATAGAAAAAGTAGTAGTGAAGCAGTCATATAAAAAAATACCGGAAAGTGACATTCATTTCTTTTCTTACTAGATAATCAAATAGATATTTGAAAAAATACCTGAGAGTTAGCGACAGAAGTTGAAGTTTCCAAATCTTCCTTAGGCATTCCTTCCCAGTGTGATACTCTTTTGTAATCGTTGATGGCAGAAGAGCTTCGAATGATCTTGGCTAGTAAATAAGTTAATGCGGGAATTAAACGACATATTTTTTCCGGGTCCTCCTTTATAACAAGGATAGCATTCGATATGGACAATACGTCTACTGGTATGCTTGGAATTTCTGCCCACTTTTGCCACAATTGTGTTGTAACGTTGAAATCTTCACTGTCTTCGTACACTTTTTTAAATGCCACTCGTTGAACATTAGAAGTTAACAGGTGGAACATGTACTCATAAACAGGCCACAATTGAAGATTAGTTGAAAGTCCTGCTAATTCTGTCTGGTTGAATGATTGTAATGGATTCAATACTTCCATCATCGGATCTTCATGTACTAAATCCAAATGATTGACTTTACAGAATTCCTGTATGTTCAAAAGATCCTGATCCACTTCTTCGAAAGAGTTGGTTGTGAAAAACGTGTACCAAAGTGAAAGTACATGACGTCGAGCTTTCAAGCCTTCAGTAGACAATAAAGCTGCCAAATTTTTTTCAAAGTCTTCGTGTTGACCAAGACTCTTCCACGGTTTCAAGTAACGCGTAATTTTTGCGAGTATTAAAAATGAGCTTGCAATACTTTCTGAAGGATGTGGAAGTGGTAGACACATAGAAGCTTTAAATTTTTTTGCTACTTTAACAACTGGATCGTATTGAGAAAATAAACTTTTGTTAATGTCATCTATCATCTGAAACAATCTCCCGATCTCACTTTTAGAATGTTCACTCAATTCAGAGAACATTCCAACAAAGATTTTGATAAATTTTACTATCCATTTGTAGTGCACTTTTAATAGTAAACTAATATTCCTTAGATTATTGGAACTTGACTCCGAGTTTTCAATTTTCAAAAGTAGATTTCCTAGATCCGAGTATCTCTTGTACCATTTTAGGTTTCGTCTCAGTTTTACATAATCAGTCGCTTTTAGTGTGAGGTATTCTTCTCTGAGCAAAGAGTCAATGCATTTTCCAACCTGACTCGTGAAAGCAGTGAAATTTGTTATAAGTGGGTCATCTTTAAAAAGTGGCATCAGGGTTCCTGAAAATTAAAAATATATAATTTAAGTTACATAATGATGTCTAGATTTAGAATATTTCTAAGGTGAAAGTTTAAATACTTACCATTCAATACTGCTGTTGAATATCGTTTGACAGATAATCCACTAAGCGATTCCTTCTCTAAATCCTGCTGATGAATCATTATCCAATAGAGTAGCAGTGCTAATCTGTTAGCATCATAAGCATATTTTTCCTTAATTTCTCTTGTAACAGCCCGCGGTAGTTGAGACATATCCCAAGGCAATTCTTCAACTAAATTCTGGAATTCGAAATTTGAAACTTCCTCTCTCAATTTTTCACACACGTTAACCATTTGTATATCTTCGTTGTTCATTTTTGTCACGAGCCATTGATGTCTTAAACGGACGTCATTCTTTGAAGACTTTTCATAAAATTCTAATAACAAGAAGGGCAACATGTTATAAACGATGGTATTTTCCACATCTTCAAGATGATCCAAGTTAAAAAATTTCATTAAAACTTCCAAAGTTAGCTTAGCATTATCGAGTTTTCTGCACTCAATAAAGTAATTAAGTAGAACTCCCTCTTGCTTTATGACTGCCAGTTTCGAATTCTCCAAATAGTCCGCAATTTTCCAGGTTATTGTACTCAGATCAACAGATCTTTCCTCTAAATCAGTAGAATCCTTCAACTGATTCAACGACTCTTGAATCAAAGATACAAGTCGTTCTTTCGTTTGTTGCTGACTTATTGCTCGAGCTTTCAAATATACATCTTCACAACTTGTCTCGAAAGATGGTATTAATGGAAAGCCTCTTGAAATTTGCTCGCTTATCAAAAAAGCCGACTGAAGCAGCTGAATAACATTAAATGTCTCTGTCGTTGATTCATCTTGTGATATTTTTTCGTGAATTTCGAGTAAAGTATCTTGATGCTTTTTGTTAACAAGACCAGAATTGAATAGCATTGATCTTACATCAAGTTCCACGCTGGAAAGTGTTTTTTGGCTATCGAGTAAGTAGATTTCTATCCCTCGGTTTCGCATTGCTCTCGAAATCTCTCCATATCTTGGATCCATTGTCAAAAAGAGCCTAAAGTTTTTGTGTGGCTTAATAGTCATTATATTCCCATCAATTCCAGTTCCTCGTTCGCCTATCGTAAGTACGCCGTTTGGTTCCAATAAACCGTTAAGTCTGTCCAATAAAGCAGGACTGCAAAAGTTAACTTGATCAATTAAGAGCCAAGATCCATCCTGCAAACATTTTACGAGCAGACTATCCACCCACTCGAATTTACCTCCAGCGTTCAAACAAGTCTCTTGCTTTACAATACCTGAAAGACTTTTCAATTTATCCGCTATTTGATCCAGTTCCTCCAGATGGAAACCTAGCTTTTTAGTGTTAGAGATTAAGCCGGATAACGACTCGAGCTTTTGTAAAAATAACGCCGTTTCCATACCAGACGTCAGTGATTCGTAATCATCAAAAACAGTATTTCGTACATCTTCTAGAAAACTATGGTAAACCCTGATTTCCCCAATATTCTCCTTGCTCAGCTTTATTTTCAGCACATCGATCACCAAATTCTCTGTATGCTCAAAAAGCTGTTCGAGATGTCTATTGTAGTCAGTTTGTTCAAATCCACCCAGAATTTCATTTGTGTCCATTGCAGAATTGACGACTACTGTTTTTAATTTCTGCCCTGCCAATTGGCTAATCACGCGAACAACGCTGCTTTTTCCACTGCCTGGTCCACCGACAAGAATTGACATCCAATTCATGTTGATGCATTGCGCTAGACTCTTCAGAGTTTTCACTTGATCACGCAGCAGCAACATGCCCTCTTCATAAGCTGATGATTTATTTCGTTCTAAAATTGTATCACCGAAATATAATTTGTCATTCATGACATGGATAATCGGCTGGTGAGCAGGAAGTGGATATTTATCCACTGGAAACAGTTCTCTGTATACCTCGCGAACTTTGTCCTTATCAGTCTCAGTTCGCATTCTGTTTACGTAAATCAATTCCACAGAAGATCCGGGATTATAAAACATGTCCTTCTCATCAGAATCACTCTCAGCTGAACAAATAGTTGCTTCACACCATCTGATAACGTCCCGCAAATTCATTTCCCAAGGAGAACCGTTTAGACCCCAAAGGACGCCGGCTTCGGTCGACATTCTTGAATTAAACTCAACCATCTTATGTACCAAATCTTGCGGCATTTCTGGGAATTGAGAGGTGCTTATGACTTTTAAATCCTCCTCTGTTAATGTGCTTACGTAAACCTGTGTAAATCGATTTAGGAACGATTTCGGCAATCCTCTTCTTGCTCCTCCCTGCCTCATTGGATTCTGACAAGCAAAAAATTTAGTTCCAGGCTTGACAAAGAATGTCTTGCCAAGTTCTGGGATAAACAGTTCTCCACGATGGTCAAAACAGGCGTTCAAGCTCTCAAGTACAGCCTGTGAAGCTAAATTCAACTCGTCCAGCAAAATCCAATGACCAGCTCGTAAAGCGCGTAAAAATGGTCCATCCCTCCAGGAAAACTCACCTCCTTTACCACCTTCAACAGGAAGATCCGTTCCAAAAAGATCACAGACATCGGTTTGATCACTCAAGTTAATTCTAAACAAAGAATGTCCGGAGGCTTTAGCAACTGCAGAGACTAAACTTGTTTTACCAACTCCTGGACTTCCTTCCAATAAAATGGGCTTTTTTATTTGCATCGCTCTCAAGAGTTTTAGTGTATTTAGTTTTGTCGTCGGTGCTATAAATGTGAATCTCTCTCTATTTTCAGAATAGTCAGGACCTTTCTCAATGAAGAATGGTTCAATACCGAAGAATCCTTCTGTGTGGACTTTCAAATCCGCAATAGCTGATAGGTTTTCTATACTAGGGCAAACTCCCAGTAAATTTTCTATCTGATGCGATAAAAATTCGAAAGCATTGTGTTTAAAGATATCTAATTGACTGGAACTGCCTCCAGTTGTTGTATTAGAACCAAGTCCATCTGTGTAAGTGAGACACGCTCCCTGCAAAATCGCATCTTCCAAAGCTAATTGTTTGCCAGCTGTTGCGATATTAATAAAATTAATCCAACTCAATATATCTCTTGTGCTAATAATGAAATTTTTAAAGAGTTCAGAAGTCGCGATCCAATCAACAAAATTTAGGATTCCCAATGCTATACTAGATTTTTTCTCGGAAAGGCTTTTATCAAGATTGTGCTCGATTATGATCTTTAAATCATCTCTTTCCGTGCAGGGGTGACACCAAATTTCTGTAAATCTGTTTCTCAATGCTGGAGAAAGTTCTTTCTTTCCATAGTCGCCACCGGGGTTCATGGTACCAACAAAGAACAGTCGTTCATTCGCAACAATTATGCTGTCGGTTTTATTTGGATTCGACAAATCGATTCCTTTCTCGGTCAAAACAAGAGTACGTTCGGGTTCCAATAAGGAATTTAATCTCTCAAGTACACTATCATCTGCTAAAGATATCTCATCAGCTAAAAACAAATCACCATTTTTCATAGCATGAATTAAAGGGCCGTCAACCCACTCAAAGAATTTCTGGTTATCCTCATCAGTCTGATTTCTTACCGGTCGCAAATTTCCGAGAAAATCTGAAGATTCGGTGTGCATGTGGCAATTCACGACGTGTAGTTTTTGCCTTTGCATGGCAGCTACTAATTGGCAAACCGTGGTTTTACCGCAGCCTGTTTCTCCGACGAGTAAAACTGGTTCTTTAAATTGACAAGATTTTCTCAATAAAACAGCCATTCTTCTCAAATGGTAGGTCCAGACGATATGCTTAAAATTGGAAATGTCTTCATTTTGTATTTCTTCAAGAATATGTTTTGTGACAGAAGACGTGGTTTTGGTTAAAGTAAATAGATCTTCAGGTTTAACGACGCGGCGCAGGTGCTTATTAATAACTTCTCTAATTTCAGCTTCTTCCTCCGGAAGACGTACTTTGGCCGCAAGTACCAAATATCCTTCATCAGCCAAATGCTGACTCCAATCGTACAAGTTTTGACCAACATCTGGTGCTAATCGGTACCTTTCACCCCATCGAAATAGATCTCGTAAAGTTATGAAACCTTTCTTGCCTGCGAAAGCAGCTGTTGTTTTCCTTCTGATCTGAAGATCTTTCATTACACCAATAATTTGCTTGCAGTACGACTTCGGCATACTGCACCTTTCTTCTAATATTGTTTCTAATTCTTCTGGGGGTATTTCGTCAAAATGAAGTTCAACAAATCTGTTTCTAAACGCCCTTGAGAGAACTTTTCGCCCTCCGTAGAGTCCTGGAGGATTTTGAGTGGCGAAAAGCATGAAATTATTATGAGCTTTCACAACCTGCTGCGTCTCTGGTATAAACAGTTCTCTGTTGTCGTCAAGGACTCTGTTAAGTGCCTCTAAAACATCGCTGGGTGCTAAATTCAATTCGTCGAGGATAATCCAGTATCCTTTCCGCATAGCTTCAACTAATATGCCTTCTCGAAAAATTAGCTTCCCGGTTTCATCAGCGACATAACTGCCGACGTATTCTTGCAAATCTGTGTGTTCGTGATTATTTATACGTACACACACATGACCAGATGCTTTAGCAAGATAAGTAATCAAACTTGTTTTTCCCACGGAAGTATCTCCTTGCAATAATATCGGCATTTTTCCTATAGAGACTGCTCGTACTATATCTTTTAAGTTTCGTTTAACGGACGGTGTCAGAATGTAATTTTTCGGTATTTCGGGAACTACAGTGCCTTCTGTAACCCAATAGCCTTCGAAATTGATATATTCCTGACCTTGGTTGCTCCTCGGCTTTGGAATAGGTGCGCGAATTATTGCATTTGCTGAGTTTTTATCCAGAATATTCTTGATGATCATATCTTGTACAATCGGATAGGACTTGTGATCTAGCTGAGTCAAGAAACTTAGACAAAAAGCTTCGTATAAAGATCTCAAACTATTTCCACAAGGATTGAAAGCTGCGATACTTAGAGCTCTGCACAGTGTTCTTAAACTGTAATGTGGTTTATTCATGGTGCCATCATTTAAAATCTTATTTGCTTCCTTGTGCAAGCTCAAGTAAAATTTGACAATTGCTTCGTGCTTGGATGTTGTCAAGTTTAATTCTCGAAGATAAGAGTCTACTAATAGTTGCAAATCTATTTTTGACGTTAGTTCATCGACGTAAAATTCTGTAAATCTGTTTCTAAGACCAACAGGCAGTTCTTTTTTACCAACGTCCGTCGCTGGATTCATGCATGCAAAAAGAGTGAAATCTGAATGCCTTTTAATTGAATCTTCATCACCCCTTTCTAACAACGATAATGAGCCAGAGGATCCTTCCAATAGACCTGATAAACACTCTAAAGTCTCCGCGTTGGCTAAATTAATTTCGTCTAGCAGAACCCAGTAGCCTTTCTTTATAGCTTTAACAAGACTCCCTTCTACGAATGCAAAACCCAAGGATAATCCTGCCTTTGCTTGTGATGAAAGTTTTTCTATTTTTAAAAACAGCCTCTCCCATTTATATAACAATTCACTCTCTTTTACATTAACATCTTTTCCTTCCTTCTCTTGCAAATTCTTTTTTAATCTGTTTACAGCACTTACTGTACTTCGTGTCATCAATTTGAGAAGAAGGTCCCATCTTTGTTCTTTATAACATTGGGCTAATCCATCCAAATATTTTTGGTTAGGCCCAACAGCGAAAAAAGATCGAAAGAGTATTTCAAACTCTTCTCTGATAGGTTTTATTAAAAATTTAAGATCTACGGGTTTGTATCCTCCCAAAAGATCAACACTTTCGCTCTGTTGATTCATATTAATGACAATTAAAGTGTTACCTGTACTTTTTGCTAGATATTGTATTGAACTTGTCTTTCCAGTACCAGTTTCACCGACTAGTAATACCGGCTCTTTTTGGGCGACGCAACAGGTAATTCGTTCTAACAAACAGGCAGATGGACGTGTGAATGAAAAAGGAAGTTTCGTTCGCTCCACATCAGCGTAAAGAAGTTTCTTTCGCGGTAATTTTGCGCGACCAGCTACGAAATCTTTTTCAGATGTTATAGAAGGCTTGTGTGTTTCACAAAAGGATTCTGCTCTGACTTTATTGATACCTAGCTTGTGGCCAACAGCTATTATCAGGGGCCGTCTTTTTTCTGAAATTTAAATATTAAAAACTTCTATAAAGTCACCCCTTAAGAAATCGTAAAAAGAATGAATTTTGTAATAGGAGGAGTAGCAGATGTTATTAAGTATTTTTAATTATTGTTTAGGGTCGCAAGTTGTCCATCAATAAGTCATTTATTAAAATTAAAGTTACTTACCTTCATCGGCGACAGCGCAGCAAAATATGTCAATTGCATCATTAAAGAGGTATTCCTTTACATTATCAGACATCTGGGCAACGTAATAATTGACAGCTCTGGAACACCACTTGATCAAGTCTCTGGTTGAAATCAATCTGCCACTTCTAGAAGCTGAACTTTTATAGTCCAAATCAGTTTCTTCGTCTGATTGAAATATCGAGAAAACTTCCACCATTTTAGAAGCAACTTTGCTTAACTTTGGAAATAAAGTTTCTATGATTTGTACTAATTCCCCCTTTGAGAATGGTTCCATATTTACGCAACTCCAGTGTTTTGCGAGCATGTTGGATGCAGTCGATACTGGTTTACGAAAGCCAGTCGTAGAAGAGAATAATCGTTGCGTAACAAACATCTGAAATCCACTCTTGGCATGAATCAAGTCTCGATGTCCCGGAACAGACAAAGTCCCTGTCTCCAGTAAACTGCTTAAGGTACTCGCTACGTCCAAAGTTGCACTGTCTATGTCTTCCAGAAGTAGCCACTTTCCAGTAACCACAGCTCTTGTTAGAATACCAGGCTGCCAAACAAACTCGCCCGGAATTTCGGTGCATCGATATGTACCCAACATTATCTTTGAATCTGTCTGATCACCTAATTGAACTCTAATAAAATCAGATGGTCCACGGCCTGTGATTTGTGCCAAATACTCGATTATACTGGTTTTTCCACATCCAACGGTTCCTTGAACGCAAACACATTTGCCAGTAGCTACAGCCAGAGCCAAGCTACGTAAATTTTCTTCTAAAGATGGGACAGGTACGAGAGAAGATTTTAGTTTATCCCACGTATTATTCAGAATGGGCAATAAAACACCAGCAACTGAGACAACGGACTTTGATTTTTCTACTATAAGACTCTCCTCCTGGAATGTAGTTTCAGATACAGAGGTGGTTATGTTTAGGCCTTGTTTCTCTGATTCTATTAGAAATTTATCTAAGACTTCTGAATTGATAACTGATCTAGCATATTTCAAACGCTGGGGTTCCGGCATGTCTAAAATAATCCCGAGGCACATCCACGCTATCCTGAAACATTGCAGAGGAAAAAAATAATGAATTATTATTTGGCATTGTACAATGTACTTTAAACTCTCATCAGTTTGAAATAAAATTGTAAAAGTATTATAAAGACATTAAGTGAGAGAAATTACCATTTGACTTTGTCGTCAAGATGAGTTAAAAATGGGTAAAATTCTGACCACTTCCATTTGCGTTTAAAGTGATCAGGTTTTGCTTTTAATATATTGAAAGATGCAAGCACTATATCATAATCAGATATTTCCGCGGAATCAACTTCCATTCTTTCCAGTTGTTGTGCTTTAGAGGTTGCATTTTTTCCCACAGTACTAAAAGGAGCTGGATATAACTCGAAATAACGTAACGTAAATCTGAAATCAACAAAAAAAATTTGTCAATTTACGCATAACTTCAATATATATTTGACACAAACATTTGAAGTAGATTTAATGACAACAAAGCAATTGAGTATATTGTGAAACAGTACCTGAGCACATCAGGATGTCCGTGAACAAGCTTTCCTAGAATTGAACAATTTATTCGATGAAGCAAATAAGCCTCCTCCGAATCGCAAACTTTTTCCTCGTTGAGTTTTATTGCAGAGGTCAACAATATTAAAAGAATGTTGGGGAAACATTCTGCAATGTCCTTGGTAAAACGTGGATCTTTCAACAAGTCTTTAAGTATTTCCAAAATTTTATTTCGTTGAGAAGAGCTAAGTTCCTACAAAAATGAACGGAAGATAATTATATCAATACATATACAGTAGACGATTATTTACCTTTAATATACTCTAATGAAGAAAAGATGAAAATAGTTGGTATACATCAAACTTTCTTTATTTTTGAGAGCGGAAGATTGCATGCTTGTTTATAACCTCAAAATTATGACATGAATATTAAGTCGTTTATCTTCGTATTGAAGCATATAAAATACCATTAAAACTTTGAGAGGCTGTACAAATTATATTTACCTTGTGTTCTAGAAACGGACTGAAGAAACTCCTGCAACTGCTGTTTCTTTCGCAAAAATTCAATAAAGAAGAAATAAACGCTGTGTTCGACATGTTCATTTTGTTTCTTCGGTGAGCACATCAATATTTAGAAGAATAATTAGTCCGTAAAAGTATTTTTTTGATTTAATCACAATTTATCTTTCTTTCAAGATAACTACTTCATTTGCAGTAATGTAAATATTCAAAATATATTCATTTTTCTTGCTCTTCACTTCCAAAGATGCACCGCATGTTAATCAAACCCACGTGTGCCGACCATCTTGGATTTCCCCCCACCTACCTTATAGAATTTGAAATTTTCCTCAGTTCAGCCAATCAAAAACTTGAAAACTGGACAAATTTGAACAGTGCATCAAGCATGTGTATCACTCTTTAACTTTATAGCACGTGTTTACAATTTACATATGTATGCATTTTTTGCCGCACAGGTATAAAGTTTGTTTTTATTCTATAATTCATTATTCAGTAGTTTTAAATTAAAAGAGATCTTGCAGTTTTATATTTTACACTCTAAAATTACAGTAATAGCTTTTATTGTGTCTGAGTTTTACATTTTGCATGCTGCTTGCACCTTTTTAAAATATTAACCTCAAAATATGTTTCTTTTTAGCCTTTTTAGTTTTGTTAAAAATGCTTAAAATATAATATTATTTTAAATTACAACAAAATTTTTGTTGCAGAATTTATCAAAATGGTTAGCAAGAACGAACTTAAACGGAAACCTGTAGGAGATAAAACGATTAAAGGTAAGTTATTAAGTTAATTTTTTAATAATTAACTAACACGTTTAATAATTAAAGTTCATTATAATCTATAAATCTGTATCACTTTTTAACTTTATTAATGATCTCCATGTAATTTTAATTTTAACAGAAGAAAATAAAAAGGTAAAAAAAGAAAGTACGCTTTTAAATGAAGAAATCCAGGGTTTAGAAGAAGGGTACGTTTTGGCTCCAACCGAAAAACGTTTTCATTTTTTACTTAGATTCCTCGAAAAGAATAAGAAAAAGAAAGTTATTGTTCTCTTCAGTTCTTGTTTGTCTGCGAAACATCATTATGATCTATTAATATCTCTCGATGTACCAGTGCTCAGTATACACGTAAGAATATTTTGAATTTCGAATAATTTTATACACCACTGGATCATTTTTTACATATTTTCTTTTATTTTAGGGAAAACAAAAGGAAGTAAAACGAACAGCTATCTTTGCCAAATTTTGTAGTGCCCCTTCTGGTATTCTTTTATGTTCTGAGGCAGTAACAAGGGATCTTGAGTTTCCAGCAATTGACTGGATCATGCAATACGACCCTACTGAAGATCCAAAGGTAAAATTTTAATTTTATTTCATTGTCGTCTATTAATTACCCTCTAATTATTTACTAAGAATTTTATTTCTATTTCTTGCTTTCTTCAGAATCATATTCGTAGAATACATGCAGCAGTTGGTGGAGAAAACTCTAAAGGAAAAGCAGTGGTAATCCTACGTCCAGAAGAAGTAGGTTTTCTATCTTATCTAAAAGAAATTGGAGTTTCCACTAGTGAGATCAAAATCTCCTGGAATAAAGTCAAAAACGTTCAACTCGATGTAAGTACTTCCAGCCAAGAGGATTGCTGCAACTATCATACTTTATTTGTTCGTATTAAGTCTGTGATTTAATTTAATTTAATCTGTTTTAGCTGGAGAAGTTAATTTCGACAAACTACTTCTTACACTTATCTGCAAAAGAAGCATACAAAGCTTACTTAAAAGCTTACGACAAACATTGTCTCAAGGAAATTTTTGATATTAAAACTTTGGATTTGAGCAAGGTGGCGAAATCTTTCGGCTTTACAGTGCCTCCTGCCGTGGATTTGAGTGTCACAGAAACGGAATTCGAGAAAAAATATCGATCTGAAAATAGTCTGGAAGGAGAAGGGTATTCAAAGAGATTAAATGACCCAAACAGAAAAAAGAAACGCATAACAATTATCAAGCAAGTTGGTAAAAGGAAGGATGTTCGCAAAGTTTCTAGATAAATTTCAAGTAATTTCAACCTTGTAAATTAATAGGCTAGATTAATTAATTTACGAATTTCTGAATCATAATTAAAAGAAATGTGAGAATTTAATTTTGAATGAGTCCGAATGATTTGAATGTTTTTTATTTTACGCAATTGCATTCAATTTATACTATGTAAATAAATTGAAAAATATAAATGTTAAAAAACAGATTCTAATGTAGAAATTATTTTAAATATACTGAAGGTATTTAAAATTTTAATAATAAACATTTTCCATCCTTCTCATCGTTAAAGAAATTAACTTCTATGAACACCCAATCACGTTGTAATATCTAAAAAAATCAATATAATGTAATACATTCAATTTTAATTTACAAACTTACAAACGATTTTTTTTACAAATTTCCTTATTTCTTTAAAACAAAAATCCATAAAATCTTGCGTCAATTAATAAACGTATTGCTTCGAGAGTGCTCTTAAAAATTTAGCTTTCCGAGTGTTCGCTGCTTCTCTTTGTATTTCTTCATTATTGTTCGAGTTTAGTTCCAACAAACCGATCACTTTGATCTACAGAAAAAAGAAATAATAATAAAAATCTGATCATTTCGTAATTACAAGAGACATTTAAATTAAATTTTAATCTTACTGCCAGTTGTTTTCTATGATGTTCGCCTCGCTTCGTGTGCAGGTAAATCAGGTACTCGAGTATCGTAGTGTCCCAAATACAGTGATAATACGCATCCATGGCATCAGCAGGAGCGCAACTTTTTTGGTCACTAGCTGCCATTTTAAAAGCAAGGGCATAATCTACTTCTTCTAAAAATTGGCAAAGCACAGCTGCTTGAGTATAACACTGCAAATGTGCACAGCACTTTATCATCCTCCTATAGACGAAATCCTCTATTTGTGTACGAGGAACTGGCTGAGTGAATAAGTCACTTGAAACCATAATTGCTTTCAGATAAAATTTCATGGCACTATCATGAAATCCTAAAACTGAAAAAAGATCAGTATTTCTATCAATTTGTTCAACTTTTTTACTTAATTCTTAGATACTTATTTTCTTGACAGTAATTAAAAGATTTAAATAAACTTTATTCTTACCAAAATTGAGATCTCCCATTAATTTGAGCCAGGGAACGTTGCTCGGATAATATTTGAGAGCCTGGGTCAGCAGTTGGAAAAGAAGCTCTCCTATATTTCTGATATTGAAAGAATTTGAACTGAAATAAACATGTTTAATTAACTTTTTGCCGTTTACATTTTTTATGTTTTTAAATTCTTTGAAAGAACTTACTTTGGAATACTAGCAGGCCAAAGGGTGAGGTACTGGCAATTAAGTTCCAAACTCGATTCGTCACGTAAAACATTGTGAATTCGTGCAAGAAGTGAAATCATCACCGAAAGTGCTGTCGGTTCTCGAAGTCTACTCAAAGTTCCGGATATTCCAGCCATAGTATCTCTTGAACTTGAACTTGCACTTCCAGAGCTGCTGCCTCCACTCCGTTTCTGTGGAGGATCTCTGTTTGGTGCGAAGGCTGCTAAAACTAAATGAAAAGAGAGTTTTAGAAACGATTTTAAAAACTTTAATGAGTATAAATTTTCTATAATTTTTCAGAAGAAACTTACTCATATCCCAAGCTTCTCTAGAAAGCTTTTTTCCACCCTTGTATTTCACCACGTCCTGACAAAGAGCGCTAATAGCCGCTGCGAATTCAGAATAACTCCACCTTTTTTCGAGAGTCGTTAGGTATTCCCATTCAGCCATATTCAAAAGAAAAACTGTACAGAATTCTATTACTTCTTGTCGAGGTATAACTTGATCTGTGGATTGTAAAGCAGCCAAACACAGCTTAGTTCGTTCCACCAATGATTGCACATTACCTAGAAAATGTAATTCAATGCATCATTCTTTAGTTATTTTTTCTTTAATGTTTTCCTTGATATAATTATATACTCACAGACGTTTGTACCAGGCCAATTGTGCAAACACTGCCAGATTTCGACGAGTAGGATCTCCCAACTGATTAATCTGCCAAGCTTAAATGTTAGAATTCCAACGTGATGTGAAACTTCTGCTTCTAGAACAGATAAAAGTTCTTTGGATCTACCAAAATCTTTGCCTAAAGCTAATTCTCGACTCTTTGCTAACAGGATGTATGAATAATCTTGAAGAAATCCTCGTGCAAGAGATATCACAACACTTTGAAGAGGAATCGGCAACTCCCAACTACCATTTACTTTCCAAAGAGACCTTGTTGAATTCATTCTATCTAGATGAATTAGAGTTTCTCTAATTTCGGATGGGTTGTAAGATAAGATGAGACGCTGTTCCAGTTCAAAAATTTCTACTCTTAGGCTCTCTGTAAAATATTGAAATATAAGTTTATATAGATAGTTATAACAATTATTGAAACGCTACCTTTTCCAAATCGATATTATTTCAAGTGGAGATTTTTTTTGGAAGTAGAGATTTTTAAAGTATACTTACTAGTGTAAGTCACAGAAGGCACACCCCAGTCATTAGTCAACAACAAAGCTGGAATCTCAAGATCATTGAAAGAAGCTTCTTTCTTGATTTCACCAAGTTCCTTTTCATCGAACAAGCTTATGTACTTTGGAATATTAAGTATTCTGGTTGCGAGTCCGTCAATCTCGCCAGTTAGAATAAGATACAAAAGGTAATGAGCAATTCGCTTTTTGTCAATTTCAGATACGGAATCCAAAACACTATCAATAGCCTGGTATAAAAATGGAAATTAAAACAATATAGTTAGTAAAGGTTTTTCGAAATCTTAAATTAAATTAAATTTAAAATTATTACTTGATGATACACTTAAAGTCCATCAGTGTATATAGCCTAGTGTTAACGATCTTGGAAACAAATTTCTTACCGAGAATAAAACGTCGAGTCCTCTTAATCCAGCAGCTTTAATCTCAGCCACATAATCACCGAGAACGACATCATTTTCCAAGATTTTTCGAACCAGGTTAAGACATTGGATCTGTAACAGTAGATCCCGATTTGTAATGACGATTTTCCTGTTGGCCAAACCACCCTGAATATCCAACTCTAAGTTGTCCCTGTAAACTTGAGGAATTTCCCGAACAATGTTGTCGGCTTGGAGGATTTCAATTAAATGCTGGAAGAAAAACAGTCGTGAGAAACTTGAAAAAAATTGCAGGAGAATCATTAAATTTTTAAATTATATATTTACCATGTATTGATCTTTAACGGAAAAAAGTAATTGCTGAGTGAGACTTGGTTTGACACCTTCGACTGGAACTTGACAAGCAAGACAACAGCCTTCTATGTATTCCTTTTGAACTCTACAGTAGAGCAATTTTTCTGGAGCGCCTAGTTTTCTGAAGAGTTCATTTGCTTGGGATATGTGATACTTTGCATTTTGATATTCTTCTCGCAGCATGTAAAATATTGCCAGGTCGTAGTGTATCTTAAAAATTATTAACAGAATTAATCTTAATTGAATTATTATATTTTCAGAAAACTTTATCTAATAATTCAGTTTACTTTAAATTGTTTAAATAAAATTATAAAAATAATTATTACCTGACATTTAAATTCTTCTGCTGTGATACTAAGCATATTATCCCAATTCTGTTTTATTTCTGTACTATCTTCGGTCAGCATTTGAAACGTATCTAGAGATAATACCTTTGGCTTCAAATCTTCCAATTGCAGAACAGCATTTAGAGTGTTTAAACTACTCGCAACGTTTCCTTCTAATTTTCTTATTATTTCATCCGTCAATCCAGGAGGAATATATCCTGAATCCTGAATTCCTGGACTAATATCGTATGAGAGGATTAATTTTTCATACCTTTTATTGTTTATTTAAAAAGATTGATAATATATCTATTGCCTTACATGTGAATAAACTGTTGTTTCGATTGCCTGCTGTTCAAAGCTCTGTAAGTAATTGCTCTTAAATGCCATCTGTGATAAAGCACAATAGTGAATAAAAGTTGTTGTGAAATATTTTTTAATGGATAGTCAGGAACTCCAGGAATTTCAACGATTGTGTCTGTCGTAATAAAAAATAAATCCTGGAGTAAATTGACCTGAATAGATAGAGGCAATTGTCTTTCTAGAATGTCTAAATCCCATCTAAGAAAAGCCGCTATTTTCAGTGAGAGAATTTTCAGAGCAAGATTTTTGTGCGACCAATTAGGAGTTGCACTTGAAACTGCATCAGTAGACTCTCCGTCGATTATTTTTATTTCCGTATCTTTCTGTTCATTGTTTATTGACATAAATTTGATAATCAAAGCCATTGGTGATGGATCTGCAAGATTATCTCAGATTTATAATTTTATAACAGAATAGAATATTCATTTTTTAATGTACAGCCTTACTGAAATATTATATATATTTTAACAACATTAAATATGTATTTATATGTCTTAAAAATCGATTTTAATCCACGGAATGATGAGAATTTACAAGAAAAATTATATTTGTTTACTTGTTGATACATATATATATATAGGTATTAGAATGAGGTTACTTACCTGGGGATGGTTTCGAAATGTGTTTTTCTAATAAAGAAGGATTCAAAAGAAACTCGAACCACAAAATCGTATCAGGAGAAATTGGGACAGTTCCCGGTCTCAAAAGATCTACATCCATTGTTGAAAAATCTTTATAAACCGAAAAAATTAATACTTTCTATTAGTGTTGTTGCCGTTGTTGTTCTCTACATTTAGGTTGTTCTTGTATGATCGTACGGCACGTACATATGTGCGAAATCAAATATGTGCGACAGGGCCGTATCCATTGGTACTTACTACAGAAATATTTTTTATTTTTCATTTCGAGGGGGAGGAGTGCCCCTTGATGCCCCCCCAGGCTACTTTTCGACGGCCCTGAGAG
>CAJFCP010000131.1:622624-673037 GCA_904066005.1 Synergus itoensis | reverse complement strand
CTCTCAGGGCCGTCGAAAAGTAGCCTGGGGGGGCATCAAGGGGCACTGCTCCCCCCTCGAAATGAAAAATAAAAAATATTTCTGATGAGACTGCAGACTGCAGTTATACTCATCTGTAAATAATATAGCGTTTGAAATCTGAAATATTCATTTGAGAGTTGGGCAATGGGCATTTCATTTATTTTTATATGTATTATATTATAAAAATTAAATTCATTATCATAATTTTAAATTTCAACTATAAAAAACTCTGTTTATTTTATTTTTTTGACAGATGTGTCAGCGATATCAATGCCGGGAAAGTGTCAAAAGTTTGATCGATATCAAAGTTAAGTTCATGAAATTTAGGATATTATTATTTATGAAACTCTTTCACAGAAAAATGGTGAAGTTAACTACTGCTTATGTTGAAAAGAAATGTTCTCAAACGCAATCAAATAAATCGCTTACAAAGGAAATTGATAAGAATCATGTGAAGAAAATTACACATTTGTTTATGAATAACAAATTCATCAGTACTATTGTGAGTTTTAATTTTACCGATTAAATAAAATTTAAATAATAATTGCATTACCTTTCAGGGGAATTTAGCTGCCTGTTCAAATTTGAAAGTAATCTATCTTCAAAATAATTGTATTACAAAAATAGAAAACTTGCATTTTGCAAAAAATTTAACCCATTTATACCTGCAACATAATAATTTGACTAAAATCGAAAATCTAGATTCTCTGGTGAATCTTGTTAAACTTTATTTGGGCTACAATAGTATTAGTATTGTAGAAGGTTTGGAAAATTTGGAATCTTTGAAAGAATTACACATAGAAAAGCAAAGACTGGATCCAGGAGAATCTCTATGCTTTGAACCAAGAAGTTTATTTACACTATCAGTAGGAATTAATTATTTTATAATCTTTAAAATAATTTTTTATTTGAATTACATTTTATGTTTTCTTCATATGAAATTTAATCTTTTTATCAATTTTTTATCATATTATATTTTCACAGAAAAGTCTGAAAATATTGAACGTAACTGGCAATAGAATTACTTCTTTAAAAGAAATAAGTCATTTGAAAAAACTGGAAATACTCGAAGCCAAAAATAATTCGATAAAAAGCATCGAAGACGTAACAGAATCTATTAGCAATCTTCTTTTCTTGCGAGAACTATCTCTAGAAGGAAACCCAGTAACAAAAATGTACAGATATCGAGAAAACTTGATAGCAAATCATGATTACTTAGGTAATAATTATTAATTTATATTTTTAAATAACAATGAAATTTTCCTCATATTCTGAAATTATTTTCTTTTAGTAAACCTAGATGGGAAGCAAATTACAGAGAATTGTAGAAGTTTCATGAAGAAATTCAAAGTAGAAAAGCAGTTACAGCAAACTAAAAAAAAGAATAAGCTAACTTTGAGTGACGATATCACAAGTATGATTTTAAAAATGACATTCCATATAATAAATTGAACAACTAAGAATACTTTCAATTTATTTTCTAATGTTTTCTTAGGTTCTCTAAATCTTCCACCTGCTTTTAAGAGATCAATTTCAAGAGCAATATTTCAACATGTTGGTCCAAAATTTGCGATATCAGCCACATCCGCAAATGGAGAACCTCAATCGCAATTTCCATTCTGGAAGACAAGTATGAAATCTATTTACAAATTAAAATGAAACTTTAATCTAAATTATAGATTATCAAATTTACAGCTTATTAAATTTAAAAATTACTCATTTTACAGGTGAATCTGTTAAAGGATCGAAGGACAATCACACGATGCCTCGACCATTTTGGAGAAGTGTATCAAAAACAAAACGAAGCACGACGATCTTTCCACGACTTGGTCACGGAAACATCACATTTCCATCAATTTAAAATCAAATAGTCGAATTTTACACCATGCAACTTCGAGAGAATAAAATGATTTTTTAAAAAGAAACTAAAGTCTATAAACAAACAATTTTGTACGAATCTTTATCATTTATTTTTATTCGTTCGATTTCTCTTGTAGCAAATTAATTAATATTATCTTCCAATGCGCTATTCTAAAAGTATGTCTAATTAGTTGGCAAAGGAATTATAATCGACACCTACGTGCAAAAAATAAAAGTATAACGGTGCAAACCGAATCTGACTTGTGATCGACAAACTAAACGGCGAATCTCTATGACACGGTGGCACAACAAATACAACAGACAACGATATTTAAAAAGAATGGTCGCTTGTTACGCATATCAAAATTCGCATACAGGAAGCGTTAGGAATTTTGGATCAGTATACACAACTTTCTATTACAAAGGTTGACATTGAAGACACAGGTAATCTCACAGTTAGCTTCGAACAACGAATTTGCTCGACACGATCACTTTCAAAGCATCTTTTAAAATTAAGTAAAATGAAATCCCTTTATCATTCGTGTCAACGTAAAACTTACTTAGTCAAAATTTAATAACATAATAATAAAAACTGAAGTTCCTCTGGTTGTGAAAGT
Source organism: Synergus itoensis (assembly GCA_904066005.1). Classification (NCBI taxonomy): domain Eukaryota; kingdom Metazoa; phylum Arthropoda; class Insecta; order Hymenoptera; family Cynipidae; genus Synergus; species Synergus itoensis. The sequence continues at coordinate 670,539 of CAJFCP010000131.1, read as the reverse complement.
GTCGAGAATATTGCAAAAGAGGCAACGACGAGACTCAGAACCTAGAAATAATTTTGTTCTGAATCTCGTTGAAAGACTCCTAAGAGGCTCGATTGAAAAATAAACTTTACTTACAAAAGGTAAAAAGCTATCGAGACTGAATCCTAAGATACAAATTACAAATCCATATAAAATCTCGCTAAAATAAAAACTTTGCCTCCTACTTACATTAGCTTCATGTTACTTTAATAATAGTACAAGGGTTGGAAAACGAAACTAAAACTGAAATTTGTACGCTTATCGAAAGTGTCTAAATTCAATAATACAATAAAAGATACTTGTATCTTTACATAAAAAATAAAAACAAATTTACTAAAATTAAGCATTTCACAATGTAAAATCGAAGGTTAATAATACAGAGGTCGTTGTTAATATAAAATCCGCAGTTTATTCACATTCACTATTATAAAATATAGAAAGAGAAAAATTAAAGGTATAAAATTAAAGATAAAAAGGAAAATACATTGCAGGAAAAAAAATTTATTTCCTCAAAGTTGGAATGCACGTTACGGTTACTTCCTAAACATCTAAATGCATCGAGGCAATTTTTCAAAGATTCTTTATATTGGAGTTGGATAAAATTGATCAAGGTTAACTCGAATTATTAAGTCGAATACACGGGATACTTTCAAATATATTGATGAAGTGGATCGATTGATCACCAAAACTCGATAATGAAGCTCTCGAACAAAAACCAGGGTTATAAAATAGAGTATAAAAGTTACAAGTAGACTTAATCCTTATTAATAAAGATAGAAGTAGAAAAATAATCAAGTGCAATTGCTTATGATAATTACAGAAATTATCTGTACTTATCACGCAAAACATATAAGAGTCAAAGGCAACGAAACTCGGTACGAAATGTCGTAGATTTAAGAAGCTACATACGCTACTGATAAATTTAGACATATACGCTGACCAATGCATCATCGCTCTTGGTATGTGATATTATATTTATATAATTTATTAATCTATTATCATTAATTATAATATTTATTGTTGTACTCCGACCAGTGAAATCCAGGCAACTTTCATAGTTGTAGAAAATCTCTGAAAGCGATCTCGATTTTCATTGCTCGTTTCGTATTCCTAGTTTTATTATATAGGTACATAATATATTAATATTTTTATCCAGACACCTCTGACTCTCTATCATTTATACCGTCACTAATTAGGTTAAAAATGAAAAAATATCTACTGCATTTGTATTCGTACTATACAGGCAATATTGCAACAAGCCACGTTGTTGCGAACGATGATCACATCAGGCATTGACAAAAATGTTGAATCAAACGTATTTTATACACAATGTTTTCAGAAAAGCAATTATATTGCTTACTTATTCGTAATTCACCCTGTCTTTAATTAAGATTATTAAAATTATGTAAAGTCTTCAAGCACAGTTCGTATTTCAGAATCTGCTATGCATATTTATATATTTAATAGAATATAATTATTTTTTCAAGTTTATAGGCGAGAAAAACATGAACCACGTGCTTGTCAGATCAATTTACTTTAAAAGCGAATTGGCAATAGTAGTAAATATTCAGTCTGATAGGATTTTTACAACCTAAATTTATAGGTTTTAAGCTTAATAGATTTTTTTCAGGGAGTGATTTTATAGACAGGGTGCCCGACTTTGATTTTAATAGCTGGTGATGATTATTATTGAGCCGTTTTCTCCTGTATTACTACTATCTTTTCTACTTCCATATCGGGATTCATTGCTGCGGCCTGATTAATTGCCTCCTCCAATGCCTTGTCGTGATCGACCGGATCGCCGTCTGATTGTATTGTTATTTTTTGCTCCACTCTCGTTTCCACGACACCGTCTCGTTCCGTTTTATACTGAAGAAAAGAAGATAAATCATTAGACTTTTCATTTAGAACTTTACAATTTTAATTTATGTAAATTTAAAGGCAAAAGATTTTCAATGTTTCAATGTAAAGTTATACAATACTAACTGTTGTCGTTTCAACGGTGCGAGTTTTACTTGAGATGGTTTGTGAACTGACAATTTCTCCAGACGCACTGTAACTTCCATCTTCACTTTCCAGAGCAACTTTCCGCGTCTCGGTTGCTACAAGAGGAACCGTAGTCGTAGTGGTGATATTGTTGTCCGGTTGGCCAGTAAAAACATGAGATTCAGTTGCGACTATACCAGCCGGTTCACCCTGTAAAATAATTTAAAATAGGTATGCTTTAAATTCTGAAACAATAGATTCACCTATATTTAATCAAGATCAATTTAAGATTATCAGTTGTTACAAAAATATAAATAGTTTTCTATTTTAAAGTTAAAAAATTTCAATATAAAAAAAAACAAATCATTTTGGTAAATACGATGAGAGTCTAACTATTTCTATAAACTGTATTAATCCCAAAAAAGTACATATCTGAAAAATAATTTATTCAGTCAAATTACATTAAATTAAAATTCTTATTCAAAAACAAAACACGGATATGAAAAACGTACGAATATTCTTACCTGGTGTAGAGTTCACTATATTTTTAATTGCAACACAGACCATAATCATGCAAATTTATATTTAATAATGTTCGCTATTGAAAATGATTTTATGAAATTGTTATACATCATACCAGTACTTTTAGCTGAAATTAGAATACTGCTTTAAATTAAAATACGTCCAACATGAAAGTCATTAAACATTTTTTAAGTACTGAATACATTATTAACAAAATGCAAAAAAAAATTATCAAAGTTTTTATCATTCTGACTTTAAATACTAATCATCAATATTCAAATAAATTTTGCATTCTCCTCCTCATAGAATAGTTCCTATCATTTTATTCTTATTTACTCATCCAGAGTTTTTATTTTTCAATAATTCTTGAAATTTAAAAAAATTTGGCAATTATTTGATTCTCAAATTTACGACTTTCAGAATGACCTTTTCAATGTTCATGAATAAATAAATATTACATCAACGTTATCATTTAAAATTATATACTAAATTAATTACCATAATGCACATGAATTATATGTACCGCTTTAAGGGCGTGTGGTAATTACTATAAGAACAAATTTAGTTTCGTCAACTTTACGTTCACAATATTAAATATATTTCGGTAAAACTGTCACGTACCTTCCTTTCATGCAGGCAGAGGTAAATGGCCTAGTTTTAGTGAAAAATATTTATTATTGCAAACGTAAAGTTAGCGAAACTAATTTTTTTCTTATGATAGGTAACATATGCCCTTAAATACTTTGTTAAGTTGCTACAAGCAATGAGTGATTTACCTGATAGTACTTATTGTAGAAAGCCTGTTGATCTTCGTCAATATCAATAGGTGTACCCGAATCACCACTGCTCGAACTGGATGTACTATGACGTCGTGAGAACAGCTACGCATGCAATGGTTAGCCAAGCCACAAAAATTAATCATAAATAAACAAAATTTAAATAAAATATCATTAAAATCTTGCTTCATTTTATTAAAATTCCAAAAGAACAGAAAAGCCTCAAAACATTCAAATTAAAATCAACGCTTTCTTGAAAAATTAAAAAAAAAAAGGAATTTCCAACAGAGATTAAGAAAAGGAATCAATCCATTTGAATAATTCTATTCAGAAAGAATTAAATCGATAAATAATACATAAAAAATCATAAAGAATTAATTCACAAAAATTATTGGAGTTGAATTATTAAAACTATTATAAAATTCCAATTGTGTTGTATTAATATTTTACCCATGTTCTTATTAACAAATGTGCATATTAGTACCCAATGTCAAAATGATTTCATGATCCTTTTGGTGTACGATGTTAGAGTGAAATGAAAATATGTAAAAATGAACAATTAACTATAATTTAAATCATCTTACATTAATAAATATTAAATAACAAATAATTTATAATTGATAAATAGCATATTCTAATAATATAAAACGAATAGTGTAATAAATAGGTCGAAAGCAGTGGTTTTGCAAATTATGCAATAATTTAAATTAATTTTTAAATGCATTAAAAACATCAATCACTCAAAAGTGCTGAATTAGCATTCGGTTTCTGATACAACAAACACAAATAAAAAATTAATCTTTTAACTTAGTGTAAATTAAGTTAAGGCTGGTCATGCCTGAAAAATGCTTCAGAATTGAATAATAACTATTTAAGAACATAACAATCGTTGAAAAGTTTTAACATATTGATTTCAAAAATTACCTGATCTCCGGATAGGATGTGACTCGTCGTTTTGACTTCCTGGGTTACAGTTCGTTGCTCTTGTCGGGTTGCACTTGTGGATGTTGTGTGGGCTACTGTCTTTTCCTCAACCTAATGCAACAAATTATTGATAACAAGCTGCTACGTAAAGTAAATCAAATTATTATGACATGATTAATCAAATATAATGTTCCAAAAGCTCAAGAGAAGATCATTTGAAAATTGCTTGTCTAATAAATCTTTTTTGATGGCTCTTAAGACTTCATCTTCTCTTGAGTCCTTGGGTTTGAATTTCAAGATGATGATGATGAATAAATATTATTTTAAATAAATTATTTGATCTTTGAAAGAAAAAAACTTTATTTTACAAACCTGACTCGTCTTCTGATTTTTCTCCAGGTTCTCGTGCATCATTGCTGTACGAGTAGTAACGGCTGTAGCTGTCATGTAAGGTGGTTTACCATCGTCCGGTGTTGCCTCTGCCTAAATACAACTACTCAGTAACTAATGCTTTTTTTTCAAAGTAACATATATGTAAATAATACTACTTCGAATTCTAGCCACTTAAACTAAGAGGATTTAAATAAGCAGTAATTTCTATCTAGATTATAATTAATAATCAACAAATTCTAGAAGTCTTCTTAAATATTTAAGAATTTCATGGTACAAAAATGATAAAATTAAATGTTCTAATAAATTTTAATTTTCACTTATAGTTCTTTTAGTTTATCCTGATTCTAACTTGTCATTCCTCAGAATATCAAAAAGAAAATATTTCAAACACATTTATAGAAGGAATTACAAGTTATTGTAAAATATTGAAATTTGAAAGTAAATCAAGCAACACTAATTGTAAGTCAACTCACCTGAAGATGTAGGTACATACTTTTTTTAATTAAATATTGGAATACCAATTACTATCAATAAATTACATGTGTAAAGACCATGCAGCCAAGCTTGGAAGTAATAATTCCATTTAAAGCTCATTATCATGATAACTAATACTGATAAGATTCTATAATGCTATAGTTTTAGCTAAAATAATAAATAAAATTTAAATGATTTTAATCAATTATTTGTTTTAAAAAAGGCTTTGCTTTCAACACACATTCATTAAAGTCCCTTTCTCTGATTCCTAAAATCTGGATATCGTACCTTTATATCAATATTTCGTACAAATAGACCAGGGTTAATTTATTTATAAAGTGCTCGCTAGAGGAATATTTAAAATAATCTTTTTTTAATTTTAGAAAATGAACTTTCTCTTTTTATAGTTGCAATTCCTCCAGGCGAGCCTTTTATAAATAATCAACGTTTCTCTTATTCTAAAAATCCCAATCACCTTTCACCTATTATTTCAAAATTCACCTTATTAACGTGCGTGTTCACCACGACTTGTCCACTTCCCCCAGGTGTGAGATCCTCGACCTTCTCCTCGATATTTTGCGTCACTCCTCCCAGATCCTTGATCACCGACTGCTTCGTCGTCGATTTGACTATCGTTGGCATGGTAACGGGAATCGGAGCCTTTTTTGGTTTCGTAGGTCCAACTTTACTCGAACTCTTCTCCTTCTTAGCCACAACTTCTGGAATCTCTTTATCCATCGGTTTTCCATTTCCAGCAAAAATAACTCCATCCTTGATAAATCCATCCTCTTCTCCAAAGATCTCTTGATTCAAAGGTTTGCCCGCCTTATCATAAACCTTTCCATCCTTCACAAAGCTTCCATCATTTCCAAATGGAGCATTAGCAACAGGTTTTCCATCTTTATTACAAACGAGTCCCTTCGACACCCAAGTGATTGTGATTACAGAATAATGTTTATCTAAAGGCTTTCCATTCGCTGCCTGAACAATTCCATCCTTAACAAGATTTCCTTCTGAATCAAATACACCTTGCTTCAAAGGTTTCCCCGCTTTATCAACCACAACACCTTGAAGAATTCTCAAACCTTCTGGTCCAAAAGATTCCTGATTCAACGGTTGGCCATTAGCATCATAGATCTTTCCACTCTTAATGAAACTCGTTTCTGGAGCAACAATTCCTTTCGTTAAAGGTTTTGCATTCGCTCCATATATAATACCTTCTTTAATGAAAGCTCCATCAGCTCCGTAGATATTCTGATTTAATGGCTGTCCCCTACTGTCATAGATTTTTCCATTCTTAATCACACTACCTTCGCTGTCGAAGCTTCCACTCTGAAGAGGCTTTCCATCCTTTCCACAAACCAAACCATACCTTACAAAAGTAATCGTGATCGTAGAGATCTTCTTATTCAGTGGTTTTCCATCAGCTCCACAGAGGGAACCATTCTGTATGTAACTTCCATCACTTCCAAAGGTTCCTCGGCTTAAGGGATTCATATCCTTTCCATAAATAAAGCCGTTCTGAATGTATCCTCCATCTGTTCCAAAAGAACTGTGATTTAAAGGTTGGCCATCTTTGCCGTAGAGTCGTCCTTCCTCCACATAAAATCCATTCGGAAGTTCAGATCCTGCGTTTAGCAACGATCCTCCCCATCCGTAGATCAATCCATCCTTGATGTATGTTCCATCAGGTCTGAAAGCTCCTTGCTTCAGAGGCATTTCGTTCCTATCATAAATAACTCCATCTTGAATGTAACAACCGTCAGGAAGGAGAGATCCCTGATTTCTAGGTTTGCCTTGAGCATCGACGATTTTACCTTCCTTGATGGCAAGATTATCAGGACCTCTGTCGTCTTGTGTCAAAGGCTTTCCATCTCTACCGACGATTAATCCGTTCTTTATCTGGTTTCCATCTGGACCAAAAATTCCCTCAGCAATAATTTTGCCATCCTTGTTGCAGATCAAACCTCCAACTACGTAAGATCCATCAGATCCGAAAGTGTCTTTATCCAAAGGTTTTCCCAGGTGATCAAAGATCACGCCATTTGCGACGAAACTGTCTTCAGGAAGAGCGGAACTGAGGTTCAGAAGCCTTCCATCCTGTCCGTGGATGAAACCATCTTTAATGTAACTACCATCTGGTTTGAAGAAAGCAAACTTGAGAGGCTTTCCATCCTTTGAGTAAATCTTTCCTTCTTTAATCGAAGATCCCTCGGGAATCAAGGAATCTTGATTCAAAAGCTTTCCATTCTTGGCGTAGACTACACCCTTCTTTATATAATTTCCATTAGATCCAAAAGATTCCTGCTTTGCTGGCTTTCCATCCTTTCCAATCACGACTCCATCCTTGATGGTAAGTCCATCAATACCTAAAGAACCACTCGCTAAAGGTGATCCGTTCTCATCGCAGATAACTCCATCCTTAATTGCTTTACTGTCCGTTTTGAAGAGACTCTGGTTCAGCAATCTTCCGTTTTTATCATAGAGCAAACCTTCTTTCACAAAGGCTCCGTCAACAATCAAAGGTATTTGGTTTAAAGGTCTTCCGTCTCTTCCATGGAGAACACCGTCCTTAACGAAACTACCATCAGGTTTGTAATATGCGTGTTTTATCGACTTTCCATCCTTACTAACGATCTTTCCTTCTTTCAGATGTGCACCATGTGGTAGAAGGGATCCTTGATTCAAGAACTTTCCGTCTTTGCCATAAACGATTCCGTCTTTGATACTTGATCCATCAGAGGCGAAGGTCACGTGTTTGACTGGTTTTCCCTCTTTAGAGTAAACTTTTCCCTCTGTTACGTAAAGACCTTCGTTTCCGAGGTTACCACTAGCCAGAGGTCTTCCGTCTCTTCCGTAAATCAACCCATCATTGATGTAAGTAGAGTCTGGTAAAACAGCATTCTGCGTAAAGGGTTTTCCAGCATTGTTGCAAACGATGCCACCGACGATGTAGTTGCCGTCAGTTCCGTAGGATCCCTGAGTTAAAGGTCTTCCATCTTGGGAAAAGATAAGCCCTTCTTTTATGAAGGTTCCATCAGATCCGAGCTGGCTTTGCTGGTAAGGTTTTCCATTCTTGGAAACAATCTTCCCGTCTTTGACGAGCGTGTGATCCGGACCAAGGAATCTTTTGTTTAAAGGTTTGCCATCAGCTCCACAGATGAGACCGTTGACTATCGAACTGTTATCAGTTCCAAGGATTTGTTGATTGACAGGTTTGTTGTCTTTTCCGACAACAAGTCCGTTGGCAATGTGAAGGCCGTGGGGGCCAAAATCTCCCTTCTTCAATGGTTTTTCGTCTTTCCCGCAAACCTTTCCATCTATTATTTTAGAACTATCTGGACCGAGACTATTTTGATCGAGAGGTTTGCCATCCTTAGTGAATATTACACCACCGATTATTTTTGAACCGTCAGGTAATGGCAAAACGTGGTATTCTGAGTCTGATTTCTCTGAAGCTGGAACAGGAACAACAGGTGCTGTTGCAATTTGGGCTTGACGTTCACCAGCGAGGAAAGCAGTGGTCGCGTTTGTTTTATCTGCACCAGAAGGCGACGTTGGTCTTTCCTTATCCTTTTGCTGCTCTTTCAAACCTGCGGATTCAACATAGTTGAGACCTGGGGTTTTCAATCCAGCTGGCGGTTTTAACTCAACGGGAAATTTATTCTCAACAATTTTGCCGTCATCTTTTGTCTTTCGTTTTTCAGCAGACTCTGCAACCTTTTGTTTCTCCCCAGGAGCATAATTAAAAGCAAGACCTGTTGCTTTTTTCCCCGTACCTGTTGGTGATTGTTGATTTTGAATTCCGGGAGAAGCTGCTCTGTCTTCATAAGAAAATCCATGGGAAGTAGGTGCTTTTTTAGTTGGAGAAGATGCGGTTTCTTCATACTCGTAGGGTTTTGTGAAAGCTGGTAGATCTGAAAGGTTTGGAGAACCGATTGATTTCTCAGGATCAGATTTTTCATTTGGAGTTGTTGGCGCTTTTTCGGATACTGAAAGGTTCGATTCTACGTCAGACTTGTCTTTGGAGTCGTCGAGATCTTTGTTCTTCTTCTGCTTTTTCTGCTTATCATCCTTCTCTTTTTTACCGAAGAGGAAGCCACCGACTGGACTCTTTTTTAGCGAACATAAAAAAATTGAATACTGTACTCAAGTGTGTGAGAAATTAAAAAATGGGAGCTTACAAATTGGCGGATTCAAAATATTAGCGGGTTTAAAATTATTGGGTATCACTGGGAAAAATTTACAACTAGAAATTACGTTTCTACTGATAATAATAACCAAAGCGGTGCAAAAAGATGTTACAGGATTAATACAGAATTTATGTTTTTCAGATTGTTTTTAAAAACAAGAACAAGTTTTGACGATTATGAATTTTTTTCTGTAGCAACCCTGAAATGTCAAACTATGAAGTTTGAATCAAGTGATTTGTAGTGTAGGAAACTAGCTACCAAAACATTAAAGCCGACTACTTACCTTGATTTTTTCTTTCTTTTCCTTTTCGGGTTTTTCGGGAGATTTTTTATCTTTCTTTTTGTCCTTTTTACTGGGTGACTTTTCGTCAATGCTCTCGAGAACAGAGCTCTCATTAATTAAATCAGATTTGTTGAGATCGTTATGGTTCTCCTTCTCGCTTTCGTTTTTCGAATCCTTCTTCTTCTTGGAAATACCACCGGGCGGTAGGACCGCAATCCCTCCGACCGGTTTCTACAATTAGAGTACACAATCACGCTTCGCTTCATGCAACAAGCGGTAGGCAACTACTTTACTCTACCAATTTTTTTTTATTAAATAAAAGATATCAGTATATCAATTAACAATCTAATAAAATATTGCCTGATCTAAACGCAACACTAAACGAATACGCCGTGCAAAACGTTCATGCCTATTAGTGCATTATAAATCTTTTCCTATAAAAACCCACAAGAAAATAAATTTACACTGCCCCATTTCAGGTAAAACAAAAACGAATCAGGAGAAAAAATAATCAACTTAACAATAATCAATTTTTCTTATTTAATTTCTGATGTGAAAGTCTCTTATAATTTCTATTCATTTTGAAGAAACAGAGATACTGAACTTAATTTTGTAAATTCTGTAAATTAGATATAGACATCTCTCTAGTATTAATATTCTTGATTTTTAAGTTGATAATAGGCATGGACGAAGGAATATTGCACAATGGAAGACAACGGCATGCACCGAAGGAAATGAAAACACCAAATGGCCACTGACTTGGTAGATAAATAACTATTAACAATAGTACGACATAAATGTTTAAATTCACACGACGGGGGTGATTTCTAAATATGTACTGTAATACCTTGTTGCCACGATTAGCATCGTATTCCCCTTCCAGGCTACTGGTACTGCTAGCTGATGTTGTTCCGGCACTTGTTTTTCGTGTGAGCTATTGGTGTTAGTTATGTGTCAGTTATTTTAATGATTGAAGCTCTACAGACTGAAGAGAGGATGATAAGAAATAAAATTCTCAATCCTAAAAGCTCGGTGATCGATTTTTAAAAAGTGCATTTATCATACAAAGCAATTTAATACACTTTATTTTGCGCGATTCACCTCTAATTCCATAGAGCTCGATTTTATGATTGTTGAAATCAAATCTACTAATCTATTGAAAGAAAATTTCTTTATTTTACAAGTTTTAACTGACGAAATAAACAAAGTAATTTAAAATACTTTTTAAGGGCATGCTATACTTTACCATAAAAAGAATTTAGTTTCGCCAACTTGACTTTTTCAATAATAAATATTTTTCATTAAAACTAGGTCATTTACTTCCGTCTGAAAGAAACGAAAGTAAATGGCTTAGTTTTAGCAAAAAATATTTATTAATGTAAGCGTCAAGTTGACAAAACTGAATTTTTTCTTATAGTAATTACCATATGCCCTTAAAGGAAGTTGAATTAAAATAAAGAATCACACAAAAAACAAAGACCAGAATAAAAAATAATTTTACTTTTCGAAATCATATTTGTTCGTTTCTAAAGTGAGCCAATTGGTGTTGCACATTTTCTAAATACCATGTAACCCCTTTTTTCAAATATTAAATCGAAATAAAATATAAAAGAATCAATAATATAAATACAATAAAATAAAAAAAGTTATTTACGTATCTGTAATGATGTTGCATGTAAATATGCGACACAGAAACAATGCAAGAACGTCCTAATTCGCATTCCATGCGAAAAAAATTCGCTGATTCCGATATTTCAATCTCGAGACTTTGTACACACATGAAACGTATACTATTAAAACATTTTTGTTATTTACGCATGAGTAATAAAAAAATTTAAAAAATTAATACAAAAATGGATTTTATTGATGAATTGCAAACCGTGAGAAACTAATGAAATGGTCGGTGAAATATCTATCGATTACTGAACGACTAACAAACCCGTTCCGCGACTTTATATACTTCTTCAAATAAGAATGTCTTCTTTGGTAAAATATTTTTTACACTATACCTTTTCTTTTTGCTTCTTGATGGGACTAGGTCGTTGGTCTATGTGTTCCATATCAGGAATTGTGTCGGGCTCGTAGCTCATCGTATGACGCTTACTAGGTTCCGAACCATAAGGTTCTACTTGCTTTGCACCACCTAAAGCTGAGCGAAAGGGTCACACTGTATTAAAACTGATTTTCAACAATTAGATACAAAAATTATATACAGAAATAGAGAACAAAAGAATCTGTTGTAAAACTTGAAAAGTTTTACAACAGTTATCAACTTAATTAAGACAAACAAATTTATACCATCCATGCTACGAGATGTGATTCGTCGACCACTTAGGAATCTCTCGAATTTGGGAGGCTGTCTATCGATCGGGACCTTTTTAGTCTCGTAGTGAGTCCTTCCCGAAAATCGGAAATTGGATCCTAAGTGTGGTATCAGTCCCACCTTCTTTACAGGCTCCGGACTCGTGAGCCTGTGTTAAAAAAGTTTTAACATTAATGTCCATCTCAGATTTAATTTAATTAATTATTAATATATATATTCAATAAAACATAACACATACCTGAAGAAAGTATGGTGCTCAACACAAACCTTCCACAACTTTTTAGCAGCCCTATGATTAGCAAGTTTAAAACCAATGGTAGATTCGAATTGCTCGAACTCCCCGGGCCTGATTTTCAAATAGAAATTATGTCTTTTGTAGGAGATTTTGAGAATTTTCGGCCAGGCGAACCTGTTTATCCTGAGTTTGTCTCTGAAGACAAGAAGCCCCGAGGAACAAACTCCAAGCATTATATCTACACCCTCGGAATCTTTTGCTGGATGAAGATCCACGCCATACATCGCCAATTTTTTTGCGTTTTCGAGGTAGTTAAGTTCCGCTTCTGCTGGAGTTTTGCCCCTAAAGAAATGGTTTAATATTGAATATAAAAAATATTGTAAAACAATTCAAGACCATTCTAAAACCGAATAAAGCATCGCAAACTCACTTGTGAGTTTTATGAAGTTCCATAACTTTCTCGACCAGCTCGGGGGTCTGTTTGGGTGCAAATTTGAAGTCTTTAAGGTACGTCTTTCCATGTTCCTCCGGATCATAATCGCCTAATTCAGATTGTACCAAATAAGATCCTAAGAGAGCATGGGTGACATAAGAACACGGCAAACGTCCAGTCATGATGTCATTTCTGATTTGCAGACACAATTGATAGCGTGTAATGTCTTCCTGCAATTGCGCTGGATCCGGTGGGTAGAATTTAACTTCAAAGTTAAATTTCCACGGGTCATCTGCAATACAATCAATAAAGAATACATCAAATCACAAGATAATCTGAATAAAATCATAAAAAACTACTTATAAATGTAAATTAAGCTTGGCACCAAGTTTCTATAGCTGGAGATATTAAAGTAAATGAAAGTAATTAGACTCGAAACGTACTTTTCAGGAATTTGGAAATCCTCCTGTCGAGGTCGAGCCAATTCCTCGGGTCGTGCTTGTCCTCATAAATGAGGCCGAAGTAGTCCTTTTCAAGAAGGTTCATGCTCTGACATATTTTGTCCAGGAGCTCTTGACCCTTTGCTTTTCTCTTAAAAAAAAAAAAAAAAACAGAATAATTAATAGAACGTTGATGCGAGAATTATTTATATTTTTATAACTTATTTTTATGGGAACCTTACTTCAATCGGAAAATCCTTTACTGTGCCATCAAGCAAAGTGATTTTTGCCACTGCCATTTTTCCTCTATTGATGGGGCTTTTATTAGGCGAAGTGGTCCCGGTTCCATTTTCCGCAGTCACCTCTGCCACCCCCACGCTTGGCTTACGCTCCTCCGGCATATTTCAGCTCTGAGCCTGAAAGCAAAAAGTTATATTAGACCTTATAGCCTGAATTATCCAAATATTTAGACAAATTATTTTTACTGGAGATAGGTAAATTTTAATAAAAAAAAAATTAGGGTCTAATTTTGGTTTCCTTCCTTTTTCTGAGAATACAATTTCGACCGGATGGTACGAATAGATCGCATGACATTTTGGAATTACTACGTTTTGTTAGATCTTGTTCTAATTAGAGAGAATCATGCGATAAACTTAATCAATACTTTTACGACTCTGCCTTGTTTATATTCTCATACATGAGACTTCATATATAGAAACTCCAAGAACGAAACTGTGACAGGTTTTTCTTTGAGTTCTAAATTCTGAAACAACAGTACATACTTCAACACATGTTTAATTTAAAATTCCACGACCTCAAGGTAGACACAATAAGAAATACTGTGTAAGAAAAACGTAATAGAATATAATTAGATTCTAATCGGTCTGGACTTTCTTTTGCATGAAATGAGTTTGATTAGAGTTTTTGGGAATAATGAGGGTTTTTTTCTTTAGAGTTTGGAATTAGATTTAGATTTAGATTTTATAAAGATCAATAAATATAAATACACTTGATGAGATCTGCGTGAAACTTGCATAAAAGAACCAAGCAAAAGGCCAATGACCTCTTTTGCAGGTAGATTACTAAACTTGCCGTGAAGGATTGTATTGGTTCTCTATATCTATTTTCTATAAAGTGTGTCTACGAAAGCAAAATGAGAAAGTTGAATCACTCCTCGAGACTCGTCTGCAGTCTGCACTCTTGAGACACCGTTTTTCAGACACGGTTCAAGATTCGAGATCCCACCAGCAAAGAGACTATAGACATTAAGTGAACCTTCCCACTCAACCAAGCGTCTCTTTATAATAGCTACACTAAAATTACCCAAAACACTTCTTTGTAATTATTTTGTCAACAAGATTCCTAACTAAACTTTAATATCCTTGTTTTTAAATTCCGAGACTAGCGAATATTATTCCCAACTTTCCAAACCACAAGTTGCTTTCCAAAAATACTACACTACTAAGTTGAGTAATATGTATTTCATTCATTACTTCTTTCCATTTAAATTTGAATTAGTCAACGACCACTAATAAAATAACGAAGTCATCCACTAATTGAATTAGTATTTTTTGATGAATTCATATTTAGACTACCATAAATGAACTTCTCATCACCATTAAATTTACATCACCTACATTAGCTTTAATTATTTGATCACTGCTTCCTAATTACCAACTAAACTTATCAATTACTCATCCCAGAAAAACGTACCTAATGCCCTAAAACGAGGTCAAGAGGACTGCCAAAAAATAAACATCAATTACCGTTAACATTTAATTACGGAATCAAGTTTTTACGACTCGCATTTCAGTTCAGAGAGACTACAAACTTTTTTACTTCCAGCTACTTCCGTTTCAGGATTTATCGATTGTGTTCCTCCAGACCTTTAATTTCACGGATACACACCCTTGATTATAAATGTGATTTTTTTTTTAAATAATAGATTTTTCTAATCTCTTAATAATCATAAATTATTTAGAATGGATAACTATTACTGTTATGCTTCAGTGCCCAAGGGATAGGCTGATTCCAATCGCTTTAGCAAACATGATGAATGCAACCTTATGCAATGACATTGTACAGCAGACTCAATTACAGAGGGAATCAGTACTGCTGTCGAGTTAATTCAATAATATTCATTAACATTCCCGTCCTCGTCAGAAAAAAAAAACAAAGTAAAACTTACGTAAAAAATTAATTTTTACTTCAGCAGAAAAAATTTTCTATTTATTCTATGGTATATTATATTTTATTTTCACTAACTTTTGTTTTTTTTAAACAACTAAAGAATAGAATAGTTTTGAATTAGGAATCAAATCAAAGCATTTGTTTTAAAAGCTTTTAGATTGTAAATCGTTCAAAAGTCTTAAAATTCTACCTCCATAAAAATTAATATTATTGTCAACTTCTCCGAATTCCTAAAATAGGTAATATTGGTTTTGAAATATCGATTTCAGCTTTTTCTCTGATAAAAATGAAGACGACTCATCGTTGACAAACGCTGATAAAACGTGACATTGAGAAACACTTTTCACGCTTTTTCACATTCCTGTCAAGAACTTGGTATACAATATACATATATACAGAACAAAAGGTTTTATCAAGAACACCATATCAAATTAGATCCATAAAAAGTTCACAATCCATAAAGAGCGGGGGATTACATAACTAATTGTAAAAGGAAAATGTACCAATCGTGTCCGTTTGACTGTTTCTTATAACATTCACATGAGGCACGTTTTACGAGTTACTACGGTAAACACCGTTCAAATATATCCAACAGGTTTAAAAATAGGCACTCAAGTCTCATTTGCATGGAAGTTTACTTGGATTCAGCTCCCACTGTCTTTTTAATCCACTTTTATGAAATTTCTGGAATTTTATAGTCAGGCATCTGTTAACAGGTGCTGTTTATTTTCGTTTATATAATTTTATTATGTTTTTATTTTAAAATTATCTCTATCTTTTAGCAGTTTTAATACTCAATTAGAACCCATTTAAGATTTGAAACCCAGAAGTGTTTAAAAATTTTAGAAAGTGGACTGAAAAATTGAAAGAACCGATAAAAACATTGAATCATTAAATTTGTATATAAGAAAATAGCCTTGAATTGTTTTTGGGAAAACGTTCATTAATAGGTGGAAAAATACTGTGAAGGCTGGCTGCATTCTAACATTTGGTTGTAATTTTTGGTTTAAATTCGGTTTGTGGTGTGTTGTCATCGTGGAGGCATAGCGACCTTTACAAACGTTCTTTTATGAGGTTGATGAGGTAATACACCAGTCGTGAACAACGATGACGTGATTCCTATAGTATTACTATTCTGAACGGTTCAATTTGACTAGAATCGGTTGATTCAATGCATTCATCACCGCAATGGTCCATCATTACGAATGACATTTTCTCAGTCATCTTCACTTTTAAGTTTTAATAGCTTCACTTCAATTAATTCATATACAAATTTGGAACACATTCAAGGGTGTTAGAGCCAAGTTTTAATCTAAAAATTCGATTTCTTCATTTTACTCAACAAATATTGAATTTCGATTTTTTTCCCTCTGTATAATTAATCAATTTTTAATTAGAATTATGCGCACAGAGCGAGAAAATATCTAATTCAAATATTTTTAAAGTAAACTGAAAATATTCAATTTTGAAGTTAGATTTTGAATTCTTCGTTTTATGCGAAAAGTATCGGAATTAGATATTTTTTCGCTCTGTATGCAGTCTTATATTTGAAAAAAGATTAGCGCTACAGAGCGAAAAAATATTCATCTATAATTTTCGTTGAGTAAAATGGAGAATAGAATTTTGAGCTTAACATTTGGGTTCAACGCCCTTAAGATCAAAGTTTTCAATTACAAATGCTTTCAGTTTTAAATCTTGAAACTATTCAGCAAATATAAGTCTAATGGTTTGAGTTGCTTCCGCCAATCCCAACCAATCCCATCTTCGTTAGGGCGCAGTTCAAATTTTAAAATCCCTTCCAGCAAACATACACGTTTCTTTTCGATCTCTGAAAGAATCTTTTCGTCGACGCGTCTTTCAGAAGCGTTGGATCCATTCAGTCTCGTGTCAAAGGGCGGATTGTCAACGAGGGTCGCGTGATTCGCCACACGCCCACTCACACTTAAAAACTCGTAATAAAACGTGTCCATGTGAATGTTCTTTAGGCGTGTAAGATCTTTTCTATTGCGGCAGCCAAAGCTTGTAGAGTAAAATACCTTAAATAAAAAATTCTGCGACTTTAAATGAGAAACTTGAAGGTTTTAATCCATTTATAATTTCACATCAAAATTATCTTCAAGCACTTCTCCCTCCTGAACTTATGACGTATTTTGTGAATGACCCCTCATTGTGAAAAATGTATATTAAGATTTGTCAGTCTATCATTAATGGAAATAGATCCACGAAGCTATTAGAAGCCGCAATATACGAGATTCTTTGAAACGCATATAAAAGAAGTTAAGTCGGTTGAGCTGAGATTATTATCCTGGGTTCCACTTGGCAAGCCATACATGATTGAACATATAGTCAGTCGAATGAATGTTTAAAGATTCAGGAATAAATAGCATTTAATCCGCTATTAGCATCGCCGAGTTGTTATCTCTGCTTTTCTGGTTTTATCGCAATTTGAAATTTGAAAATGTCCTCGATTCTACTCTCGCATTCTCATTCCTCGAAAATAAATAATTGTTTGATCGATAGAGGCTATTGACGAAAAAAGCCGACACCAAAGAACAGAAGCTAAAAATATACCCGAGCCCCATGCAGCGCTCAAAAAAAAAGTTCTGGTTAAACTTACTAGATACTTCTGCTGGTTAAAGAATTTCTACTTGTGTTAACTACAAATTTTGATTAATGTGAAAAAAAATGTCATGGTATTTCTTGAAATTTTAAGATATTTCAAACTGCTTTTTTGATTTTTAAGGAATTTCAAGAGGGAAATTCAACAATTCCTTTATTTTATTTGTTCTTCAATCGTTTTAAATAATGTAATAAAATCCTGTCGCTTTAAAATGCGGTAAGGAAATGGTAAGATTTAATTGACACTAGTCAGAAAACGAGAATAAAAGAAAGTTACTCTACATCCATAATAATCTAGATTAGAATGAGCGTGACATGAGTTTCAGTTTCTTTGTTTTCTTGCCAGAAAAGAGTAATTATATGAGTGTCTCAGTCGTGAAAGGGTGGAATTCGACGAATTTGAACTCGTCTATAGTAAGATATGTAACTTGCATAGTTGGACTCGGAAAAGATTGTATCTTTCGGCTCGAGTTCTTGTACATTTTTACAATGTATGTATATTATATATACACAATTACAGATCATGCATGTTTGCCTTATCCAGACTCATTCACGTGCGTGCTTCCAACATATGGCAAAAAAGCAGCTAGAAACGATATAATTTTTACTGCGCGGCTTAGGGACTTTAATCACATGCTTCAAAGACCCGTATGTTTCCAAGGGTGGTGTCGTACCCTCTCTTTTTCTTCCCTTCATATATCTTTTTTACTTTTTACCTCGCGGGGGCGAAGTCCTCGTGCTTTTATGCACAGGAACGATTTTTATTTTCAAAGGTACACGGTTTATTTTAAAAATGGTATCTTAGTGGACAAAAATTGTTTAGACTCTGCATCGGTAAGGCGAAACATTTTCATGAAATGATTACAAATTAGAAAAAAGCACGAATTTAAATGATTTGAAGTTTTTAGTCTAGAGCGACATAATAATTCAACAAAAATCTCTCCAGAATATAAAGATAATTGTTGACAAAGTATATTCTACCAAGCAACTGCATTCCGCGTTTAAATTACCGAACCGTTATCTTCTTCCTCTTGCATTCTCAACAATAGAAAAAGAAGAAAATATAAAGAAAAAAGAAGAGGAAAGAACCAATCAGGAAGAGGAAAGAAAAGACCACAGGGTTTCTGCAAAGATGAAAAACATTTGGAGAATTTCATTCGTGTCCAGAGAAAAACAATTCCATCACGGTTATGCTAACTTGGCACGAAATTACGAACTATAAATTATGATTTATAAATACGAGCTTGCCACACATTATATCAATTCAATAGTTCCTGGCGATGAATTATGATGTGAGGAATATTGCGACGAGTATTTCTGAATCACGCATTTCCGTGCTTGATGAGATTGAATAAAAATTAATTTTCATTCTCTCGTCATCAGACTTGAATCTATGTCGACGCTTATTCACACTAATGCAGAAAAAGCTGGGAAGATTATATTATGTGGGACGGGTTATATTTAACGATAGCACTCACGTTCCCATACTCGAGACGTTACCATTCGAAAATTTCTCTTCTTCATTACTTTCAACTCAATAGTTCATAAAGTCCAACAATAGTTTTGCAATTAGTCATTGTCTCTTTTTTTCCCTCGTTAGTTATGTATCATCGATTCTTCATTATGTGATACTTTAATGAAAAGTAAAGTAGACAAGGCAGTCTGCTGATGTTTTCATAAAAAGTAAGCTATAAAAATTTATTGGTCTATCTTTTAATAATTACTTTTTTTTAATTTTTAAAGTTATTATCACACTTGATATATAGTATTTTTATCTGTGAGGGGAATTTCCTCTAGCATTTATTAATAAAATTTGAAGTGATAACTCTATTTTTATATCCTTATTGGAGATAAATTGTAAAACAAAACTGTAATCAGAAAATAAATAAACTTTTAATGCTTATGAAAAATAAGAAAGTAGTTACTCTCATTTCTATATATTCTCAACTTTTTCGAGAATTGATCTTCCTCGGTGTGGAATCTACCGTCCAATTAATTCAATTGTGTCATTTTATTGTGGGCGGATGCTCAAAGAGAAAGAGGCAGGGAAGATATTTTTACAAAAATAATTTTTCCCATGGGAATTTTTTTTTACACATGCTTAAACATTACTCATACTTTCTGTTGACTATATAATTACAATAGGACAAAAAAATTGAATTGTAAAAAAATTTGTTTTTCATAACTAAAATTTTGTTTGCAAATTAAAAAGCTTTTAAAAAATGTAAAAAATTGTTCGAATCTAAATAAACTTGTCAGCATTTGTCAGGCTTGACGGACAGGAAAGTGAAATCGGATTTTTGAGTGAGCTCCCCCGAAAGTCGACCCTCAGACAGTCAGAGACGCCGCATGTATTGATTTACACTCCTTCTTTACTTTCATTGATGGCGGAAGTATGCAGTGTGCGTGTTTGGTTGTGGCTGGCTGATCGCGAAAATGATGTGTAGGAGACAATCGAGCAAACTGATACTTAAGGCAAAACTCGACAGTCGTAAAACGACCACGACACGATTAAGATCCTCATAACAATGGATGTTAAATCAGCCATACGATAAAAGTAAAAAGAAAAGAGAGAAAACAGAAGAAAAAAAATCATTGCAATACAAACTATTTCAAGTAAATACTAGCCATTTTTGAAAAATGATTCTGCTAGACGATCCAAGGAATAAAATCTGATTTGAAATTTAAATCCTTTCTCTCGGTACCCAGATTTTATGATTGAGAATTGTTTTTTCTTTGTGCTTGAGAAAATTAAAGTGCACAGCAGCTCGACATAGGTATTACGTCTGAGTGCCTGTGGGGGTCCAATCAGTGTTTAACGAGAACAGAGGAAGATAATTGAGAGCTATAAACCTGAAAAGGTTTTTAAATGCACAAATCCCCCCTGGATTGTGTGTCAATGTCGTGTTGAGCACGCTATATAGATTGCAAAAATGACTCCCTGCTTATAAAATATAAATCTTCATAATTTAGAAGTTTGGTTGTCAAACCTAAAGCTTCGTCTAATTATTGATATCTGTTCGAACAGGTACCTTGACCTTAAAGACTGGGCCACTGCTGAATCCACCTTGCCGAATTCTCTGAAGCGTGAACAGATAGAAACAATGCAAATCAGAAGGAACTACAGTCCAGTAAATTTTAAAAGAATAGGACTATTTAGCCTAACACCACCGTGTTTCCCAGTTTATTGTCAAGTGTCAGAGTTTACAGACTCTGGCGCAATGAGTATGACCACGCCTCGACTCACTATCACGTTCTTACAAATGCCTCGACCACTTCCGGTAAATGCTGAAGAATACAAAAGAAACGAGCAGGAGTTGCTTATATAGCTGTGTAAAGCATCTCGGAATGACACGAATGATTCACAGTTCGTAATATGCACTTGGTGGGTCGTATATAATTGTCTTCAATGCATCGCATGTCATGAATCAAATCTTCAAGATAAAAAAATATTAGTCCTCTAACCAAATTACCAGGCTATTCTGAAAAAAATGGAGACAAGTGGATTAGGCAAATGATATCAGTGAATTTCTTTGAGACGAAAATTATCTTTTTGATATTTTTTTCAGTGTCAGTAATTTGAAGCCTCCGGGTGTGAGAGATGAATTCCGCAAAGGCGAAAACACTATCAAGTTTCGTATTTTTAATCCGATTATGTAATACTTATATTAGTGGAATGAAACTATTATTCGAGCAGATTGTGTCACATTTCAAAGATAGATCTCGATAGAAGGTCACATGGTAACATAGTATGGGGCACAGTTATGAGAGTACTACGATCGTAATTCCCTGTTCCAAGTTCATTGAAACTTTGGTCACGCTATTAAAGCCCCCGCCAACCACTCCTCCAGTCTTATTCGCATACTCGCTTCAAGTAATGCTACAGTCGCTTCTCCTCGTAAACCTACATAAACTGCATAAACTGCATAATTTAATTCTCAACAATAGAGCAAATACTCACAATGTTAGAGAAGCCTATTATTTTCAAGAAAAGGTAATTATTTAAAGGTAATTTTTTATTTAACCTTTTTGAGAAGCATTTAAATTTAATTTAGATTATTAGGCTTGTAGAACAGAAATTTTTAGAGCCTAAACCTCCTAATCAGTGATGCAAGGAAAACAGCAGCAAGGAAGTGTGTGAAGAATAAAAAGACCAATTTCCTTTAAACTTTTAGAAACCTGAAAAATAGAAAACTCTGCAGGTTTCTTTGGTTAAATAACTAGGCTAAAGATGAAAGGCGAAAATAACCATCAACAAATACCTTTCGTAAATATTATGACAAAACGAATCTTTTTTTGTGAAGAGAATCTAATTCAGAACTAGACTTATTTGTAGGTGGGAATTGGGATATGTTTAATGTTTCGTAAAATTTCTGATCAATCGCTCCAGATGGCTGGGAGTAATTTTGGCAAACAGAAGATCCACGTAACAGTATTAGAGTGGAAGACTGGCCTAAATGAAATTGCATCTTCAAATATTTCAACTCCTAATCTTAAACCTTAATTCTTAATTGAAGATCTTGATATAAGATCAAAGAACCACGTAAATTATAAATCAGTTCCAGTCAAGAATCTAAATAAATTAATATCTGTCACTACTATCATCTTTAAAATCTAGCCCATTAAAATTGTTACAGAGAAGTCAAACCTGTGATAAGTGGTGCTAATTGGGGTCATCCGATTACAAATTGTAACGTTATTATTTCCTAACCCGATCTAACGACATTTGGTCTTGTCTTTTTTACGAAGTTAATTCGATAAGGAGTTCTCTGGCAAGAAAGTACCGAACGCGTGGCGTGAGTATATAAAGCCAGTGGCACACTTTCATTGCCGGTTTGTCCCTCAGAGAGGCAGTGAGTAAACGGAGAAACGAGTCTAACTAACATCAAACGTGAACCTCACCAGAAGTTAGCTAGCAGCTATAGAGAAAGGAGTATTCGTTGAAAACTTGGAAATTGTCCTTCTCTTCGTTAGTTCATTTTAGGAGAAACTGATACCATAAGAAGATTTTTCTCCCTTTTTTTCCTTCGAGACAGTTTCAAATGTGCAGACTTCCACTTTGGGAAGTGACGTCATCGAGACCCGGAGGCATTCGAAGAGATACTTAATTCGCTAAAATGCGAAGGTCATGAGTTTCAACGTTCTCTCCATTCCAATAGAATCGAAATATGTCGATTTTTAGACTCTCATGAGAAAACTGTTCTTAGAAAATTAGTAGATATTTCTATTATATATTTTCCTTTATACTATCTGTATTCTAATTCTAATTTTATGATAAAACGAAGCGAGAATAAAGCCGAAAAAGTATTTAAAAAGTAGCCTTGTGACTGGTACTGAGGTTAAAATTCTTTTTTTGATTTAAAGTATATTATTATCTGAAACTTCTCGTGCCTATTGTACCTGACGTTATATTCAATTGCGAAGGTTATACAGCCCCTTATCACACAAAAGCTTGCATGTCGCATTAATAATGCACCAAGGGAGAATGTCATTTACATTGTTGAAAGTTCACAGTCAACTATTTTTGCCAGAAACACAATTCCAAAATTTCAAAACGTACTTCAATTAAAAAGAAAATATTAAAGAATGATGCAGAACGTATTGAAATGAATAAAGAAATTCCGAATTTCCAAAAACATGCGATAATTTACATAATAAAATACAGACAGTTCAAAATTTTACCTGGACCAAAAAAATGTTTCCAAGAATATTTTTTGAATAGACTAACTACGCACTCTTATCTCAAACTTGTTTTTTCACCGGCAACCATGCGACATATAATTTTACATATTTTCACAACGAAAATATGAAAATAAGATAAAGTACCCCGCACCAAATATCTAGCCATAATCAGATCAAATTCTTTTAATGATTTTTTTTAATGTTAATGAACTAGGTTCAAAAAAAAAATTATTGTTAGCCAAGTACACCAAGACCTTTTTTATCACGTAAATGGTGCAGAATCCTTTTTTTTTTGTGAAACATAGTTACTTTTGTCCAACAGGCCGATTTCGACAATTATTTCCTGGAATTATATTCACCAATTGTCTTATCTTTAAAGAAACCTTATTACTCCATAATCACAAAAACCAAAAGACACACCTTCGGTTTCGCTCGAACCTCTCTTTGAAATTTAATCTCAAAAATGCAGTTGCAACGGATATAACTCTTAAAAAATCCTGCTAAAAGAATTGACAGCGTCCCAAAGAAATTTTTTCACAAACAAAAAACAAAACACCTCTTTTAAAAACCACCTTCACTTAAAATCCTTCACTTTCATTCCATTTTTCTTCGAAAAATTGCTGTTTTTTTCTGTGCAGGTTTTCAACAATCGTTAACAATTTGTAGATCAATTTTATTGAAGAAAAAGCGATCGGCATCGGCACTACTGTCACTTCATTCACTGACAACTGTCGGAGCAGGTAGTGGTTTTGGGGTGTGTGATGTTTGACGTAGATTTTCATTCAAGCCTAGCATCCCGTTAATTTCACAGTCGTAAAAGATAAAGTCGGACGACTTACCTTTTCAAATTGTGGACTATATATTATTATATAATAATATAATAAAATATAAATAAGATATAACTGCAATAATCGCGCAAAAGCACTCAATGGGCAGGGCACAAACAAACAACTCGCGTTCCAATTCCGCCGACTGAACACTAAGAATAGCAGTGGCCTCAACTTGAGCTCCGTACTCTACTGCGCATGCGTTGCACTCGGTATCTGATTGGTTGTTATTCGCGCGTAATTTGAAATGCATAATATTTTTTAGCATTTCAAATTGCGCGCGAATAGCAACCAATCAGGTATCGAGTGCGACGCATGCGTAGTAGAGTACGGGGCTCGAGTTGGGGCCACTGAACAGTGGGAGTCCAGTGTTGCCAGACTGACGCAAAGCAATGTTTCCGTGGCGAAACGAATTTTGCTCATGGTAAGTTTGAAATTTCTCGGAAAATTTCCAGGCAGTTTAAAAAAATGTAAAATCAGTTTGAATTATTAAACAATATAATTTTTCCAACAATTTTACTTTATAATAAAAGCAGCTATTCTAGCAGCAACACTAAATTGCATGTATAGTGTAATTTTTTGCAAATTTGGCAATTCTGATACATAAAGGACATAAAGGCTCTTTCACACCTTCCAAAGCAAGCAACCACGGTTGCTTCATGCATTTTTCGGCGGGAAAATTTGAATTGCAATTTTTTAATTTATATATTAATATAAAAATATTTAGCGTAACTAATATCTTATTTTATTTCTCTTTGCCCTTCGTAATTCAAATTTTTATCAGCCAACTTCTCAATTCGGTCAATAATTTCTGGAGTTAATTTTTTCAAGTGATTTAAAATTTTCTTTAATCGATTTTTCAAAATTATTACTCTTGAGGCTTGGATAAAAGGAGCAATAATAGTATATCGTAAAAACCAGTCACAGCTTATCTGATGTGAAGTCATTTTCTCAAAATTCTGAAACAATATGAATAGTTTTCACTTATTACATGTGATAATATCTATTTATGTAATTAATATTTAAAAAAAATTAAATTAAATTAAAATTACTTCTGTGAATGATCTGAGGGTTCGTTGTCTAATCTTAACAACTTTTTCTCTTTGAAGTAATTCTTCATTCGGTGTTGTTATAATTTTATTTCTATATTCAAAAGAATGTTGCTTTCGTTCTGCAAGAATTGAGCGAAGTTTGTCTTTGTAAGACTCTGAAAAACTCTCACCTAATTTTGGCTTGTGGTTATTTCTTGCATTTTCATTTATTTTCAAGAGTTTTTCAGATTTTTGCAAAAATTCATTTTGGTGAATTATTTTTTCCTTCATTGTATCATATGTGTATATATTAAGAGGGCCTATTAAATTTTATTTTAAAAAAGTTTTATTTTTAAAACATAGAAAAAAAATTATTACTTTATTGGCATTTTTAAAAATAATTTTAGAAATCAAATATTTATATACCTCGTAATTCAAATTCATCATTTCCCTTTCTGAAACGAGCATTCATAATAAAATTGACTCCATGCAAGGAATATGGAGGAATTTTGCCCAAATCCTTGAACAATTTTTGTTCATTATTCTGAACTTTTTTCCTTTCTTTTTTTTGTTTAGAAATTTTTAAAGAACGCGAAGCAATTTTATTATCCAATTTAATTGATTCCTCTGTTGATATGTATTTTTTGTACTCTTTTGGCTGTTTCTGATTCTCAAGAGGTTTAATCATTTCTTCCAACTTCTCTCTCGACAATTAATTAACATTAGAATATAAAACATAAAGAAAATATTTTACACACTTAATGGCCTTAACTTAATAAAATAAAATTATTACCGTTCAAGGCCAGGATAAGTGTGTGCGTTAAAATTGATCAGAAAGGGCGATTTACACATTTCGGGTATAAACAACTGAATTTGGAATGTTGCAGTGATATAACGCAATGCTTGATATTCAACAGTGATAAAAATAGGATTCTGTCCTGGCTTTAAAGTTCCTAAAATGTAAAATATTTTTGTAAATTGTTATAAAAATGTTTAATTATTAAGCCTGTTATTCAAAATTATTTGTACCGCTCAAAGGATGAATATTCAAGCAGCATTGAATTTCAGATAAAGGAAAAACAGCGAAAGAAAATTTTTTCATTGGATCTGAATGGATTGGTATCTTGTAATAAACACTGCATAAAAATATTTTGATTACAATTTAAATTAATTAATTAAATTAATATTAAATTAAAGCGAAACTGGCTCACGTGTCACCCAAAGGTACTTTTCCAAAATCTACAGTTTTTGGAAAATTAATTTCACATAAAGGTATTGCTGACAATTTCAAAATCGAAGATCGTTTCTCAAATTCTTGTATTTTAATTGAATCGTGATAATTTCGAATTTCATCTGGTATGAAAGAGATTTTTAATTCGAAACTGGAACCTGGATTCACCCACTCCTATTTTTTAAAATGATTTAAATATTTTAATAAAAATAATTTCTTGAACAAAGATAAGCAATATCTTTTTTAATTAATCAAATTTATGTACCTTAAGAGTTTTTGAGATAATTTTAAAATAACAAGTTTTTGGAGGAAAAATTAAAAGAGGACAAGGTCTTGAT
The DNA here is from genome assembly GCA_904066005.1 of Synergus itoensis. Taxonomy (NCBI): domain Eukaryota; kingdom Metazoa; phylum Arthropoda; class Insecta; order Hymenoptera; family Cynipidae; genus Synergus; species Synergus itoensis. The sequence goes on along the minus strand of CAJFCP010000131.1, from coordinate 643,621 downwards.
GAGTAATTAGTTATTTGAACTATTTTCTGTTGCTTTTTAATATTCGTTCGAAAAAAAATAAATTTTAATTCCTTTGGCGTGATTATAATTACATTTTTCTTTGGACTTTCTATAATTTCATCTAAAAAAAAAACGAAATTAGATTGTAGAATAATTACAATAAACTAAAATTAAATTAAATTGAGAATGAAACTATTATATTTCTATAACTTCTGGTCAGTTCTGACTAACCTTTTCCATCAAATTCATTTTTGTGGTCACATTTAAATATATCCAAAACGTCTGCTTCGTTACTTTTAGGCACTTTGTAATCCATTAATTTCTACTTTGTAAACTAATTATGTTTAATGTTAATACAAATACAAATTGATGCTAATTAATAGAAAGTCAAGAAATTGACAGTTTGGTTGGCAGCTCTTAGGAAATTCGCGCCTTAATTTGAATACTTTTGTCCTTTGGGATTGGGACGTTTTAAATTGAAAGGTGCGCACTCAATATTCGACACAAATTCAAAACTTTTTAATTCCCCTGATTTTATCTCCAGTTAAATTAATTCAATATTTTTTCAAATTAATACGTGAAAAAAAATCATCAAACATGAAACAGGCATTTCCTAGAATCAAATATTTAATAGTTATAAACTTTAAGTTTAATAACTTTAATTTCGCGCCAAAATCATGTTCTCACGACACATGCGCAATAGGTAACCTAGAAAATGTTTTTTTTTTCATGAGGAATCATGATTTTTGCTTTACAAATATATTATAACGTTAAATTTTGATTCAATGCCAACGGTTAAGATTAACAATTAAGATTTAATTATAGAGATTAGTGATTCTGTGCCCAAACTTGCGAATGTCATGATACTGCATTTATTTAGTAGACATATATATATTTACCGTGTTTATGTTGGACGATAGGTTATAGCATAGATATATATAATTTTTTACAAAATTGACGTTAACGGTTTGCTACGGATCCTCCCAAATATGAATTTCTCGGAAACAAATTAAGCAGCTCGAAGAATAAGAAAATATTTATGAATTTTTGCAAATAGTGGGAGTGTAGATTCAATCATGGAGAATAAAAGTAGTCACAATTTCATTAGTTATGTAGGTTTAGAGGAGCATGAAATGGAGGTAAGTATTAATCTGCAGAATTTTAAAGCTATTTATCATTTTAATTGAGTGATAAAAGCGTTATTATCAATTACTTTCGTAGTTGTAAGATGTAAACAGAGAAACTTAACCTCACTTTTTTTAGACATTTATATTCCTATTATATAATATTCTGATTTTAAAATACATTCATTCAAAATTTTTCATCAGTCAAACTCTACGGTTTCTGTTCTATCTGGAATTATAGATTTTCTAAAATTCTATGAAGGAATTTGAGGCTGGGAATTAAATTCCAATTACATATTTATATATACCTATCGTATATATCGTATGTATCGTGAATTCAATGTCATTATTGTGTTCGTTCGCAATTGAATAGTTTAAAACTTAAATGATAATTTCTAAACGAAATTTCATTTTGAAACATGTATTTAAACATTTTATAGAATCTCGGATCGAGTCGACGAAGTTCTTTGAGTGAGAGTAACATAAAATTATTGCCGGGAGAATCTATCGCTGCAAGTGCTAAAAATGTTTTGATGTTTTCCGCTGTCGGTGATTTCAAACAAGGCATCTCTGGAGTTCTCGTTGTTACTAATTTCAAATTAACTTTTCTGACTTCAGAACATGCAAGTGGAGAAGTAAGTATAAGTTCCCAATTAGCCGATTATTTAGTTAGTTCGATTTGTATTTAAAATGGAGTCTCTAAAAATAATTATTTGAATGCAGGAAGCTGTCCATCAACAGAATAATCTTTATGGTTATACAGACACTTGTTTGTCGAATATCGATGCTATTTATTTAATTATGGGAGACAAGAAAAGGAGGCTCGTTCCGAGGAACATAGTATCTTCCAAAATAAAAGGAAGGATTTTTATCGTTTGTAAGGTAATTAATTTGTCCTATAGCTTTGTAAGTAAATAAAAAGAATAACGAATCTTTACAAAAAAATTTTATTTCAGAATTTCAGGACCTGGTCTTTCTCTTTCAAATTTTCATCCCCAGATCACGGACAAAAAGTAGTAAACGCACTCCTTCATCATGCATTCCCTAGCAGACATCAACTGTTGTTCGCTTATGATTATAAGTGAGTTAAATATTATTTCTTTTATCAATGATGTTGCTTGTTTTATTAGAACGAGCCCGAACGCGCGCTCTAGCGCGCGGAAATGATTTTTATTTTTTTTTTAAATTTTCCCACGTCACCTGTATTGACCAATAAGGAATGAATCAGTCCACGCATTTCGAGATATTTCGATATTCGATGTGTATGATCTTTTTAGAATAGGATTGTTTAAGAATAAAAAATTATATTTTTTCAGAGAAAGATACTACTGTAGTATTGACAAGAACGTCCGATTCTTTCGACATAAAACTGATTGGGAGAACGAATTGGATCGTGCATTATGTAAAAGTAAATTGCTAAAAAGAGGATGGAGATTGTCCACTGCCAACGAACAATTTCAAATCTCTCCTAGGTATATCGACTTAAATCCTTTTAGATTTTTCAGGATATCGTGGAATTCTATGACTTTATTTTTTTTAACAAATACATACCCCTTCATTTTCAATGAAATCATTTCTATTTCTTTTACTAGTTTGCCAGAGTACATAATTGTACCCGCTTCCGTAACCGATAGTCAACTCATAAATGCAGCTCAACACTTCCAAGATAACCGTCCACCCGTTTGGTCGTGGTCAAATGAACGTGGTGCTGCTTTGGTAAAAATGGCAGAGCTCTCTCCAACAATCAGCGAGAGGACACAAGAAAATATCATGCTTGAGAATATTCGAAAAAGCCACCCACGGACAATACAGCCCATCGTCATTGAATTAAACAAGGAAGTCGGTGTTAAATCGATAGCCACCAGCTTTTCGAAATTCATCAGTCTGTGTTCTCCAGGTATTTCTCACTTAAACTATATTTAAATTTCAAAATTAATTAATGTGATTACTGAATTATAATAAAAGGAATATTTAAACATCATTAAAGTTCTAATAATATGCAGAAAACGTTAAGAAATGTAATTATTCGTTTTAAGAAAACATCAGGCAATTCTGGATCCAAGACAATAGTTTTTACTCTTTATTGGAAACCACCAAGTGGCTTAAGTATGTTTCGTACTGTTTACAAAAGGCTGTAGAAACTTGTGAACACCTGAACGAGGGAGAATCGGTCATTTTACAGGGTAAATTTAATTTTCAGTCTTATATATCGATAATTTTTTAATACAATTTTTAATACAGATGATTTTCAATTTGAAAATATTTCTCTTTATGTAGAAGGCAATGGTCGAGATGTCTGCTGCCTTGTTTCAAGTTTAACGCAATTATTGCTCGATCCATATTTCCGAACAATAACTGGATTCCAGTCTCTTTTACAAAAGGAATGGATCGCTGCAGGACATCCTTTTTGCGATCGGTTGGGTTACATAATAAATGAAGATTCAGAAAAGGTAGGGAACTATTACAAAGGCATGCTGGAGGGAAGATATGCATATAGATCGAAGAAATGTCTAATTTTAATATTTAAGAAATAATCACTGTTTTTTCTTTTAGTCTCCTTTACTTCTCCTTTTTCTGGATTGCGTATGGCAATTGTGTCAACAATTTCCTTCAGACTTTGAATTCTCGGAGACGTATTTAACATCTTTATGGGATGCGGCACATGTGTCAGTTTTCGACACTTTCATCTTTAACTGTGAAAAGGATCGAATTCGTGCAGCTCAAGTAAGAAATAGATACATTCTTGAAAAAGTCCATGACTTTTTCAGGTTTTCTCGGTTCTCTGTCAACCCTGTTATTTTAATATTTTGAAAAATATTCTCAATTTTAGGATCGAAACATTCCTCTTGTGCTCCGCAGTGTTTGGGACTGGCGAGAACAGTTCAGTGACCAGGATATTCTTCTATTTTACAATCCTCTCTTTAACCAAAACAACTCTCGAGAAAGTGGAAAATCGTTTATCAAGCCATTCTGTAGCATTCCAAATTTAGAGTTTTGGTCTCAGTGCTACTTTCGGTGGATTCCACCTTTAGAAATCCATAATGGAGGACGAAATCACGTTGAGCTTTACACAAGATTGCTTCAGAACGATGTGGCTCAACTGAAAGTTAATGCAAACGGTAACGGATCTCCAGTTGATAAAATAACGACTTATTTAGTGCACATGAACATCGACAGCTTTTATCCCTTTAGTAATAAAAAAAGCGGAAATACAGTTAGCACACCAATTATGAATAGTTCGATGCTTATGAATGAAAGTTTATTAGATGCCCAAAGTCTGTTAACTGCGCCAGATTGATTAAATATCCACTGACTAAATTCGCAATTGTTGCGAATTTTTGCCGAGATTTCCCGGCATTTCAGAGCCGATAATCGTAATAGTAGACCTTTTTTATAGTCAATTTGTGAGGAGTTTTTAAGGCTCCTAAATTTTTTTAATCAATCGTTAGATAGACGTAGAAGTGAAATTTCAATTTTGAACTTATATATTCCAAACTGTCAACAGTTTGTTTAATCAATCAATATTGACAGAAAGTGTTAGTTATGAAGAAGACTTTGAGTGATATTGAAACGTCGAGAAGAAAATATGTTTACGTAAAGACTTGGCATTTTAATGTGTGTCGAATGTATTTTAGGAAAAATTGCACTATGTTTTAGAAAAATTACGTTTTGTTAGTTTTATGTGGTTTCATGTATTATTTTGAATGTAGTTAAAATATTTGAAATTCTTCAGTTTAGAGAGCAGGGTAAAATTCAGAAGGACAAATGAAATTGTTGCAAATGAGATTTGTATTTTCTTCTATATGAGCCTTACTTAGCTTAGAGTACACTCCAAAATCTAAATTTAGAACCCTTTAAAATATATTTTGAATTCTACTGTTTATTCTATCTTATAGTATTTTTCGAAAACTGTTGAATTATAAGACGTCAGATTATAGTTTGTAATTTATTTTTATTTATTTGAAACGAGAGCTTATTGTGTAGTGATATATCGTTCGAAACATGTTGACGTTTGAGAATATAATTTAATGTAAACTATTTTTTTAATAATGAGAAATAAAAATACTGAAATGAGACAAAGCCATGTTTAATATTTATACAAAAAATCCTAATGTCGTTAGGGACTCAAACAGACAACTCATATTTAATTTTTTATCTGTTTCTAATTTATTAATAAACATCCATTTATGTTTTAAAGATACTGTATAAACAAAGGAAAAAAAGTCTTGCTATTGTAAAATATATGTATATAATTTATTATAGAGAAATGCTTACAGTGTTAGTTTCAGTACAAAACGATGCTCACATGATCAGTAATAAATTAAGGACATGGAATGAATAATAATAATATAATAAATGGGGTAATCATAATAATTATATTAACACACATCACATATCAAAAGATAAAAATATGTTGTTTTTTTGTAATTAAAGACATGTTTTTTTTTTAATGTAAGAATTGTTCTTAGAAATTTCCAGTTACATTGTTGAACTGCGTGTAAGGTGAAAAAAAATTTTATACGTTCTCTAATGATTGAACTTGAAAACAATGAGTTTAAAACTCTATTGCATTATTTCGATACAAAGATTGGTCGAATGCAAGTGATATATTCCTTCAAAATTAGCTCTAAAATAAATAATATGCGTCTACTCTCACGTATGTGCAAAGGTATAAAAAATGTGAATTGAGCATCCAATTTACATCGCCGCTTTAATTCTCACATACAAAAAAGCTCATTTGATTTATTTTTAAATCATATTAATGTTTATTTAAAACATTTGCATAATTTTAAGAGTACTAAATTCTATAAGTATACAAATTTATAAAAAAACGGCGATACACTTTATATTTCTTATAAATAAGTTTAAAAATTTATCGGAACCTGAATGACTTCATTATACATAATCTTTTTTATTAATTTAATTTTTTTTTTGTTTTTCAGGTAATTTTGATTTTTTCGCATACAACTTTATTAGCGATTTTTCTAAATATTGATTTCACTTGTATAAAATAGTAATCGATTTTTGATGAGAAATATTTTCTACAAAAGAGAAAGTCAGTTCCAATTTTGAGCGAACTGCTTCTTGGCACATCGTGATTGTCCATTAAGGAAAAAATAATAAATTAAGAAAAGCGTAGGCACCTCAGATCGCAAGGGCATCATTTTTCGAAAATTCTCTTCACTTATCACTCATATACATTTTCTCACTTTAATTATCCGGGATCAGCCCCTATTTTTCGAGCTCTTGCATTACTCTAGAATTCAAAATCTCTAACAAAAGACAAAGTCCTTTTCGCAATACAATTGTATAAAATTGGTACATGATTCATACAATATTAAAAAGGTTTCTCTAAATTCTATAAATTGTACAAATGTTATGCAATCGTCATTAATTCATTTGCTCTTTACAGTGAAAGAAGTGTTCCGAGAATGTGTTTAAAATAAAAAATAGAAATTTTTTGAAACCTTCTTCTCACTGCAATGCAGCACTGATAAGCATTAAGCATCAATCTAGATTAAAGATCGATCGTGAAAACATAGCAAGAGGTGATTTTTCGCTGTCGATGGACGCGATCAATCTTCTTCGATCGATCTTGCTCGATTGATTTGCTTCACTGGGTCAGCTTAGATGATCGATTACCCAAGCGGATCTAATATAAGTAATTTTTCGGCTCCTCAGTCGGCTGACCACAAACACCGAGATACTTTTTTGTCACGTGATTCCTACTGCGACATGTCTCGATCTCGAGGAAACATTCGTTACTGTAGGTCATGCCATCCGTTCCGCACACCGGATCATAAAAAGGTGGACAAATTTTCTGACATCCTCTGAACAGGAATCCTTGCACGCATCGTTTCATTGGCACCACATAAACATGTTTCCTAAAAATGTTGATTCATGTAGGATACATATAAATAGCGTAGCTTAACAAGAACAAGTTACAAGTAATTATGTAATTTTGTTACAAGCTTCGATACTTGTAACAAAATACTAGGACAAATTATTGTAAACAAATGCTTCAAATTACCCGCAATTGTCTCTCTTCATCTCACATTCATTGCGATAGAGTTTATTATCAGATCCGCAAACAAATTGTCGTTCTCCATTGCAGATTTGGTTACAAAGAGCGGTGGTGCGGCAATGTTGGGCAGGAACTTGAACCACTCTTTGACCGCAGGTCTCACGTTGCAGATGACACAAAGATCTAAAAACAAATTCTCTATTATTATATGTATAATAGTTAATAAAGGAGAAAAAAGCAAAAATGATTGAATCGATAGGGACAAAAGTGTTCTTTGTTTCTAAAGTGGCTCTTCCCAAAAGTGGAAAGGTTTATAAATCCATAAAAGATCGATTCGATGTTTAGGAGATTGTTCCTTATCATAATATAAAGCGATACAAGAGAAAAAGCCTTAAAGTGCAAAGATAGAGGCTCAAGAATCCAAATGATGCTTTTAATCACCGATAAACGTTTCCATCGCTTCCACAAACTGGTTCTTCGGGCACGTCATTGCAATCTTCAGGGCACTGTTCTGTTTCCTTCAAGGTTGTACACTGTCCGACGTGGGCCAATTGGATACCCTTTCTGCAATAACATTTTTATTCAATTATTGCTCCCATATTGTTCGATAAACAGGTTTCTAAAATTAAAATCAGAATAAATTATGGAAAGATGATGTTGATAGACTCACAGACAGGATGCCACGTTGAGGAGACATTGATTCGAATAAGTATTTGCATCGCTTCCGCAAACCGGATCCACTTCATTTCCACATCGAGATTGTTGTTTCATGCACTTTGTAAGTCGAGTCTTGCACTTGTCGAAATCCACTACGCTCACTTTTCTTCGAGCTTGCCTGTGGATTTTTTTATTTTTGTCAATTTTTTCAACTAATGTTATAAGATTCAATTAAGGATGCAAGTTCTAACGTTTAAAGATCTAAGTTTTAATTCAATTTCCTCATTTTACTCAAGAAATGTTAGCATGAGATGTTTCTTCACTCTGTAGGTGAACTCTTTTTCGAAATGAAGTTACTATTCCGTTTTTTATAATAATAATATCATCAATTAATTAAATATCTGACAATCAGATATTTTTTCCCTTCCTACAGGAAATTTGAAACTTCCGAAGTTCCGAATTGAATCTGAGATGAATGTTTCTGTTTCTCTTAAAATACCAAAAGAAATCTGAATCCATAAATATCTTTTTGATAAATGAAGTGGCTTACCCGCAATTAAGCATCTGCATTTCACATTCGTTTCGATAGATAAGTCCGTCAGATCCGCAAACGGAAACTTCTGCTTCGTTTTTACAGTCAAGAGGACAGGCTGTAGCCGCACTTCCTGAAGTCCTCTCTCGAGATACGCAGAAGGACATTGGAACTTCAAATACGTGCTTCCTGAAAAAATTATATTAATTGATTATAGCATTTTTATTAAATATACAATTGTATTTTATTTAATTTTTGTCTCTGAAGACAAAAATCAAGGAAAATTGAAACTCAACAAAGGGGGCACTGAAGTGGTCCTTATAACACAAAAGAATAAAACACCTGGTATAATGAAGGGCTATAATCTCATAATGTTCATGAATAACTAAGTAAATCAAAGAACGAAAGGGTTAAAGGGAACTCGAGTGATTTGCTAACAAGCAACGAGGGTGAGAGATGCTTGCTGGGATTGAAGAGAATGTATTAGACTATATAATGTATTATCTATGTGTAGATTTTATAGAAAATAATATAAAATGATAGAATAAAAAAGAGTTAAAGACCGGGGGTTGGGAGCTGAAAAGTTTCAAGTGATCTTCTTACCCGCAATTTTTTGCTCGCATTTTACAAGTGTTTGAGTAAAGGATACCATCACTTCCACAGGCTGGTTTGGCACCTCGCCAGCATGATTCTCGGCAATGCCTCGTTGTCTGGCAATGTTTTTTATTTGTTCGCACCACGCCCTGTCTGTAATCAAATCAATCAAATCTGGTATAAGAAATGATATATCGTAGCTTCGTTATAAAGAAGCACTCTGCCATTATGATAATTATTAATTTGTTCCTATTTTCGGTCAGGAATTGATAAACTCGTTAGTTTGGAAGCGCGCGAAGTTACTTTTGAATTGGCAGTACAGTAGCTTGATATCATCGCTTACCCGCAGGTGAGCAGCTTCATCTGGCAGGTGGACTTGTAGACATTTCCATCGCTTCCGCAAACCGGTCCATCTAAGGGAGCGAAGTCACAGGAAACCGGGCAGTTTTCCCTGTGAGCTGAGATGTTGTTACAGGGCCCTAGATGGGATAGTTCGATTCCCACCCTGCAGACCTCCACCCTCAGCATGCACTTGTTCATATAAGTCCGGCCATCAGTTCCACAAACTGGGTCCTGATCACCCGGACAACGGTGCTCACATTTGCTACCTGATGATCTCATGCATGGCGATTTTTCCGTCGAAAGCATTACTCCTTAAAAAAGAAGAAAAATACATTTTTAAGAGGGTTAACAGGTCCTTAAAGTTACTGAAAATTCCATGTTTCTTCAAATTACTATGACAATCGTAAGAATAAGTAATTACATGTGATTCTTTCAACATAGTTGGAAAGAAAAAAACATTTGAGGGTAATTTACTATTTTCAGATTCTAATCATTTTCAGCGTCACAGTTTTAAGTAGATTGTACTTTCTCTATTGAAAATTATTCTAGCTTCACGATTCTATAGCAAAGTAGGCTCCCCGGCCTAGAAATGCGAAGAGGGAAGAGTGCCTTGTTGACCCTTAGGTACTTTCACCTACCATGATAGTATCACGTTAAAGCATACTCTTCACTAATCAAACAAATCTCTTAGGACAAACTGTAATAATAATTTATTTTCTCCTCTTTAGAAAATTGGTTTTATTATTTAGACTTTTTAATTCCTTTTGTCATAATAAAAATTATCATTTCTCTGAAATTCTACTCAAGATTATATTGTCATTTGACTATAAAATCATAAAATACTTATATTATTGTTTGTAGATAATAGAACAGTGGAAATGAATTATAAAAGCAAGAATGAGATTTTGACACCAAATAGAAACGTTAAAGCGATATGCTGCATATCTTATGAACACCAGCATCAGTTAAATTGCAAGTTAATTATTGCAAAAAACCGTATGTCAAGGATTCGTGACGAAGAAACCAAAGAAGGTGCAATTAGACTTCTTGTGGAACGTACACGGAGTCAGGTTGATTCTTAATTACGTTGGTAACTAGCACTCTCTCTTGCTCTTTTTTTCTCTTTCTTTCCCTCTCTTTTCCTCACCTTTTCCGCACATCTTCTTCCGCATTTCACATTGCGAAGCGTAGATGACACCGTCACTTCCACATACCGGTTCACCACTCGGTGGACAAATCCGAGGACACGCGCCAGTTACATACTCTGCAAGAAAAAGAACATTAAAAATTATCATTTATCTTTTCTTTTCATTCCCTGGAAACAAGGCTAATTTAGTAAAAAGAAACAATTAAAGATTAAAATGCAGACAATTAAAAATGTGACAAAACCGGATTATATAAAGTTTCTACGGTAAATATTTTTTATGCATACTGGCAATTTCTTTTTATTAAATAACCGACCCCCTTCTCCCACTCCTTTTCTCCTTATATTCTTTACTTAATAATCAATCTCGAGTTGAATGAAACGTAATCTGAAGCTCTGCACACTTGATTAAAACAAATTAAATCTTAATTATCTCTCCCAATCAGATAACTTATCTTCTAAGACCCAAGTTCTTGAGTAATGTTGAGCCTTTTGTAGCCATCTAATATCTATAGGATCGTCGTTGTGGATTTATCGCAGCAGATTTGCAATTCAACCTACGAAATAAGATTCTTCGCCGGATCTCGGATTAATTCTAACTGTACAGTCTGATTTTATTATTCATTATTTATTATGCAATCCGGTACGGAACGAGCGTAGTAAATCCAAAGTGCTGTTGACCCGATGATCATTGGACCGAGACCAGCATGCAGACCAAGCGCGGCAGATCTCAACTCCGCCGGTCAACCGGAAGTAATTATGGTTTCGACAGAATCTTCAGGAGATGTATCGTACCGTGCGACTATCGACAGTGAAGATCATTTTCTTTCCGTTCTTTTTTTTCCTGTTTCTGGCCTGACCAGCGGTCTCCTTTTGAGATATCAATGTTGCGAACCCGATTAACTATACAGCAATCGAGAGGATCTTTCTCGAGTAAGAAGAATTTCTTATTGCTTGAAGAGCCAGTGTACAATGTACATACTTGCGAACAATATGTCGGCCTAGTCGTCTACGCCCTACTCATGGGAATGAGAATGAGAACGAGAATGAGAATGAGAATGAGAATGAGAATGATTCGTTTCAATCTCTCAATCTCCCCAGGCAATCATTATCTCAAACCGATGCAAACCAAGTACATAATTGCCCTTTGTTTTTATGGAAGTTACCTCTTAAGACAAACTTTATAAAACTTAACTATCTAAGAAACTCAAGGGCTCTTACCCATTTTTTCGTCGAAGAGAATTTTTGTTTGTGGGATGCACAGTTTGAAAAAAATAATTTTCAATAAATCTCAGTGTCTTAGAAAAGGGTCAACTTAAAATAAAATCAATATCTTGATATATGATATCGGTTATTACAATCTGTTCGCAAATAAGGCTTCTTAGTGGCATTCCACAATTACTGGACGTCCCTGAGAAGCCTTAGGGGTCTACGTACGTCTTGTGTGCATGTTTAATTAAGCAAACTAATTACTTGATGGTAGAACGATGACAACAAATATAGATTGCTTGAAAACGTCGTTTATAATCAATCATCTTATTTATATATTGTCAAAAAATCCTTTATTCTTTCGATAAACTTCGATAACTTGGTTTTATAATGTTTGATAAAACAAATAAATTATCAGTTGATTTAAAATATTGAATAAAAGTAGGTGAATATATAGATTTATTTTAGTTTATTATTTTCGTAAGTTTGCAGTTATGATTTTATCACGCGGAATAACTGGGGTAGGTTAGTTATCACGTCGTTACTGAACCTCGGAAGCCACGCTCGACCACGTAGAATAATTGAAGAATTGCATGCGAGCAGGGCATTCTATAAAAATTGCGACAGCTCAACGCCCTTCTTACACTCAATTCTTTAACTGTTACAAACCTCCCGGAAGTCTGGAGTAACTGAACCTATCTAAAAAATTATTATGGAAATTTAAATAAAATCTTTTCGAAAATAATATAGGTATGAGAGCTGAACCAGTAAATTAAAACATTAATGGAAAAATCTTTGTAAAACATTCACAATTTAAATAAAACCTACACCCAAAATATTTCAATTTCAAAAGACTTCATAGAATTCACTTTCATTCAAATTTTTATCTACAAATACAAACTTCAAGAATTCTTTACTTGAAGAAGCGTTTCTCAAATTTTATTATTTCCACTCTGTAATGTTTCCTTTGGAGTCAAAAGCCCCCATCTAGGAATGTGCAACATGCGTACACTGGCATTCGGTTATGGTCGTTAGGAACTCGAGTTCCTGACTCGTTACTTTCGTTTCTGTTCCTCCTTCCTCAAGAATTCCTATCCACAGAAATCCTTGAATTTCTTTCTACTTTTTTCCCTCCTTTCTTACTTCCATCATTGAAAAAGGAACAAAAATTAGTACTTCCTCAAAAGAGAATAAAAAAATGCAGGGATGCAACAATCGTGCAATAATGATCGCATTCTGGACTGGTTCAGCGACCCGCATCGCCTTTTGATGCGCCCATTTAGCACACTCTTGTGAGTTTGCTCACGTGTGCAAATTGTGTGCTCATAGACTCAGATGCACATATGAACGAGCATACAAAAAAATTCGCAGACATAATTTCATTTGAATTGTTCGCCCTCCACACTACAAACGAGACACATTGGCATAATTGATTCTCATCGAAGCGTGGGAGTACAACCAACGGTTCTAGTTCCCTGACACTGACATTGACGCAGATACTCTATTGTTCCCCCTATTTCTCTCTTCTGACACTTTCCATCAATTTGTCAAAGAATTTTTTACTGTCTGAACTTTTTACTTTTTTCGAGTCTGAAATTTTTCATCTGAGATGCAACATAATGACATAAACAAGTGAAAAAAGCAGTATTTAGATTGTAAACATACCAATTATACCAATAATTATAGATAAATAATAATATAGAGAGTTGATACCAAGGTTAATACAGTAGTTAATTTATTAGTTGCAAACTGCACTAGAAGAAATTTATATTTAGCTTGGGAGGATATATTTAACTTGAGGATCTAGTCATAAATCAACTTATTTTCAAAAAAAGGAAATCTTATCAGGCAGAAGACGACCTTGATAGTAAAAAAGCAATGATTCTCGACGATTGAATCAGTACTCAGTAGCCATCGAAGTGGCGATAGAAGCAGCTGGCATTTATCGCTCTTAAGAGCTTACTGAAGCTAAAGTATTTTGCGCGTGTTATGGCAATCTCTAGCATCTTGACTCAATACTATATATACGTGGAATGGTAGAAGCTTGAAGTTTCCTTACTGCAGATATTAATAACATTAGAGGTACATTAAATAGTTGAACTTCAACTTGCATAATTGATGTACTCTTTTTGCTATTGCGAAAAAGACTATTTTCTTAAGTAAACTTTTATATTTAAGTATTATAAGTATTATTATAATTAACTTTACTTTTTATTCCTTCAATACTTTGCCACAGATTATATACACCGAAAAAACGATATTCTAATTTTAAGAATTTCCCACTAAGTTTAAGAATATTTGCATCTTAAATAGGCGCCAAGAATATATTCTTAAATTAAGGTTTAACTCCATACGATTGGAGATGATCACTAAATCCTATGGTATAAAGACCAGACAATATAAAACGAATCCCAATGTAATCTTCTGGTTTTACAATCCAACGTAAAATACCTAATAGGGACATATCCTCCTCATCATAATTATCATCCTCATTCTCATTCTTATCCTCCTCATCTTTTATAATTATTCAATTATCACAACCGACCAAACACACATGTCACGAAACATTATTAAAACAAATGATGAAACAGAGCAAGGCGCATTTTCCTTTGCGCATACTCCTACTATGGTCGGTCGCGAATATTCTCATTTTAAGAATATTTTTTCCCTTCGGTTAGAAGATACTCTTAAAGTAAGAATCCCGCTTACTTCATTAAAAATATTATTAAGGATATGCCTGTAAGAATATGATATTCTTAATATTAGAATATCGTTTTTTCGGTGAATATTTGCTTGCTCAAGCATTGTTTGCAAAAGCAGAAAGGATTTGAAAGACTGGGAGCAATTATTCATGATGGCATCAGGAAGATGTAAATCGGACAAGTAAATCCTTCACATGAGCGATAGCGTCAAAATCGAAGGGTCGTTCATTCTCAGTAGTGAGTAGTATAACTGAGCTCGTGCTCTCTTTGCATGAACGTCGTTGGTTTCCAAGGGTGCCGGAGTATCAGCGAAACCATCTCATTTCCTCATAGCGCAGCATTGTCCCGCTATGATATAAAACTGGCATGCTGGGACCGCAAGGTGAATCGCCATGAAGCAAAGCGGTGGCATGCGGCAGCACTCGGTTGATTTATGACTTATACCTCCAGGCACACGCGACACCTTCTTTATGCTCTTTAATTCTACAATCGTTTAAGTGAGCTGCCCACGATTACGTGATCGAAAGGGCACCCGCGGGTCAATTAATAAATCAGTGGCTTCACCGTGCATTAAATTATACCCTGTAACAATGTATGATGCATCGTCTAGTAATCCATTCAACGTGTAATTAGAATCGCTGCCCGCAGGTGCAAATTGGCAGCATCCGCACCAGTGCCATTAATTGTACTAAAATGGTACTAAACATATGATAAAAGTCGCTTTGCGTATAATCAAATCTGTACTTTCCAAAGTACTTTCCCTAGAGAATTCCCCTCAAGTTCTTTCACTTGTTCTTTCTTTCGCATTCTGTCACTTTCTCCCCTCTAAATCTCGGATAGATAAGCCTCCTCGAAATAGAATATAGATAAAGTGATAAACCTATATTAGAACTTGTGGTACTGGACTCTGTAATTTGTATGTAATTATATTTGAACATGTACTGTGTACTTCAAGGTGTATTTAAAATTATGGAGCTAATTCGGTCGCGACTGAACAAAACAAAGGAGTCTAGAGTACCGGTTCGGCATGGTTCTGCTATAACTGTAAGCGAGCTCCTATCGGATTTCAGACGAGAGCAAAAACATAATTAAATCGGTTGAAATACGAGGCTAGGGGCCTCTCGAATGCAAATAAAGACATTCCAGTCTGTGCTTGATATATCGTAGCCCTTTTGTAACTTTGAGCCTTTTCAATAGAATATCCGATGAAAATCGTATTGTATCCAATGGGCGAAATTGGAATAGGTTCTCACACCTTTGCTTTTTAAAGTTGATGATTAAGCAGGTAGAATGTTTCACTGATAATCAGAGTCGATTGAAGACAAATCGAGGCAGCCCCTTCAGCTATGACTGGAGTCAGTGGTATACTTATGGCTGATTCAGATTTAGAGTACTGATATATTATGATATGTTTAAATATAGACACATTTTGAGATGCGGAAAGTGTGTAGTTAGGATTTGTCCTAAATTCGAGTAAAAATGTTTATTATTCTAGCAGTTGATCCACTTCTTTCCGTGATAATTGAAATCTACTCTTAAGTTAGCTCGAGAGAGTAGGAATTAAATTTTAATCCACTTTCTTAACTAATTCCAGTGACTTTCACGTAAACAAGAAGCGAAAAGGAAATAAAACAAACTAGATTACAAATTTCTTTACAGAGATTGACAATTTTTCTTCCTTTTTCGCGAGATGAGTTTCCGCGATCGACTTTTAGAGAGGAGCACGTGGCGTGGAAGCAGGCATGATATCATGGTATGTATGCCGCACTCGCGAACGCACAAAGTCTCGTCCCATAAATCGTACGATCGGTAAGTGGCAAGTGGTAAGTGGAGTACTAGGGCGAAAAACTACCTCCCAGACTCTGGCATTTCTCACGAGGTTGGAGCCTCCGCGGAGCCCGGAGGTATCGATCCGTTAGATCGGAGAAATTTCAATCGTAATGCGTGCCAGCATGTCTTCTCTTTGCCACTTCTTTCTCCTGAAATTTTTCTTTTTTTTCTTTCTTCATCTTATTCCTTTTCTTTGTGCGAAATTGCATCATGAGACCGTCCCATCTGGATACTTTGATTGATTGACGGATTCGAAATGAATGAACGTCTCTTGGGAAAGTGCCTATATATTTTTTACTCTTTTTGCAGACTCTGATATACGCCAATAAGTTCCTTTAATACAAAATGATTCACTCATAAAGCGATAAATCCTAATGAGATTCGAGTTTCGATTAGCCAATTGAACGATTGTAGACAGCGAATCTGATTGCAATCGATCCATAAGTTAAACGAAAGGATTTTACTTTTCAATCGATAGTTTCATCAAAAACATCGACTTTTATTTTCTACCGAATGTTAGAGTAATTTTATATGTGGAAGATGGAAATTCAAGAGTGAGAGTTTGAAAATTTCGAAAATAAGGTGCACGAGTCAAAATTGAAAGGAATCGTGTGGATCAAGTCTTAATAGATTATGTGGGTCAGTAATGATAGTAAGACGACATGAAAAGTGATCTTAGAATTGTAGACGCCATTCAATGACCCCGTCCTGCTACCATTATCCTTATACTCACATTGAATAAGGAAATGGAAGAACATTAAAGGTTACTTCTCGAGGTCAAGGTCCCTGCTTTACTGGTCAAAATAGAACATCATGATTTTATGTATGCGCTAAAAATTTGTATAAAGAAAAATGACTACTCAAATTTCTTTTTAAGTTAGACTAATGTCCAATCGTTTGAATTCCTCTTACGCGCAAGTAGTTGCGATTGGAATTCATGAAGAATGAATTCGTTGGTTTAGTTTATGGTTCTTGTAAATATGCATGCGTGGAAACTTGTGACTTGGAACTGTGCAAAGCGACAGTGAATCACATCTTAACTGTACAAGCAGTTAGGAGTGTTTTCTTACAGTAGGCAAACTAACTCGGAACAATAAAATTTAAGAAACCGCAATTCTTCAGTTACGTTATAAGAAAGAGCAAGATTTTTACTCAAGATTATAGTAGAAAAACATATAATTTACCCTATATTCCATCTTCAAAATTAAAATAATTATTATTCCGGTTATAGTACCGCACGAAATTATAAAACCGTGACTCTTATGAAAGTTCGTTTTTGCAGCGAACTTTTAAAGAAGATGTATGCTAGTTCATGATAATAATCTGCTGGAGTGTCAATCGTTTAGTGAGAAAAGCGTAGACTCCTAGTCTTTTGCGGACTTTCTTGCCTTTTCTGGTCGATTTCTCCGCTCGAAATCTTGGCACTTGTTGAGGTGTTGGTGCAAAAAGCGCCCATCGACATCGGCCATCATCAGCTGAAGAAGTGGCCGTTAGAAGTGGAATTTGTTATATGGGATTGACATCAGGCGCACATCAGCTAAACCTCGGAAGAGAAACTGAAGATTGATCGTGCTGTGCATCTAATAATCCATAAGAGGTTCGGATTACAAACGACTATGCAAACTTGCTTCTCGATTCGAGCTAAGTCGAACAACCAACCTCTGAGAAAATTTGCAAATCATGCGAGAAGCGCCAACGGGCTTCTTCGTGCGATCTTCAAAGTAGGTATGGAGGTAAGGTCGAGGTTATCTCCGAGGGTCTTGGTCACACACGAGCGTCTTTACCATCATCCGTGTCCCTGGAAGGACGCGCAGGTGCAAATTTCATAACTATTTTCTATTCGTGGATAAAAAGAAATTCCATTTTTATATTGGAAGCTTCCAAAATGTAAGGTATGCGTTACACCTGATTGAAGTTTAGTTTCTCTTTCATTTAGAACTTTAATAAAACTGTTGACACTATAAATCACTATGAAATTTATCTTATTTATAAATAACGAAGATGAGAAAGTTGCAATAAAACTTCTTAATCACTACTCAAATCAATTAAGTCTTAATAAATTCTCTCCATTTCATAAATCTTGTTGGTCAACTTTCACGTAATAGGCATCTATCTAGGCATCTGCGTATTTGTATAATGATGGCTCAGGAAGTTTCGATGCTTCTTCAATTTTCTAGCAAAGCATTTGTCTCTTTTTAGTATCTCTATAATTAGTATAATAATATTTTCAATGAATGTTAATTTGCCAATGAAGTTAGCAGTTTTATTCGTAATCTTTCCAATTAAAATTTTCTATCCCAAGTTTATTAATAAAGCTATTATGAGTTCTATTTTAGTATTTTAAACTACTCTCACTCTAAAATCACTTCTTCTTCTTTTAATTTGAAATTACTTAATCCTCCTGGCAAGATAGTTTAATTGGTGAAGCCGTGCTTATTTTCTGTAGCCAGTCTAACATGTTTTTCCGAGTGTGATTAGGTATAAGTAGAAGCAAAATGATTTACGAGCCGAAGAAACGGAGAGAGTAAGGAAGAAAGAAAAATCGAAGATGAAATCCTGTTTCTGGGTCATCAATGCTCTGTACTATAATTTATTTGTTAAGATGACTGACACTTTGGAATATTTTGCTCATTAAATGCTAATAATAGCAAATGTAGGTACAAGATTCCACTTTTTGCAAAAGGCTGCAAACGTTTTATTTTGGTGGTTCGTGTCGATCGCTATTGGAAAATAAATGGTATTTCGTGCAACTTTTTTGCTGCAAGTGGAAACTTTTGCATTAAATTGTATAATAGGCCAATAGAAATCGTGACTAGAAACGTTATTTCATATACTCGACTCGACTCTAATTAGGAATCCGAAAAACTTCAAATTACTGCATTTATATAGAAGCCTGAATCCGTTTAAAATAACATCTGTCTCTTTATTTTTGACGTTGAAAACATTTTTCATTGTTTACGTTTGCACCACACGAGTTGCGTGTCACAACTTGCGTAGAGGGTTTTTTATCATGGAAGCTGAAATAACAGTTTCACGATTCAAATGAGAATCAGCGCCTCGTCTTGAATTTCAGAGTTCTATTATGTAAAGCATATTTGGAGAATGTTATCGACAAACTCTGCAAGTTTGAAATCCCAGTCAACTCAAGATACGTGAGATGAATCTTGAATCAAGTTTATTCCCGTCCATGCTTTTTCAGCATGAATAAAAATGTGTATTTCAATATTTCTGTGGAAATAGACAGCATGGTTTTCGATCTTAAATATCAAGTTCGGAAGTTTATCTTTGTCGGTTTGTCTTTCATCTTTAGTGATTTTATTCACCAGGAAACACAGAGTAAGTGAGGCAAATTGGCGAGGCATTTGCATAGCGTTTAAGAATTCAGAATGCGAGTTAAAGGGAGTAATGATCTGGCAAAGAAGCGGGGAAATTATTGGAAAGAAGAGCGTTACTGAGAGGTATCCAATTAAAATTCAGCAGAGCACGTTCACTGGGTCTTCAGGTCAGCTAAGTAAGTCAACCACAAGCTGCCAGCACGACTGACCACCAATATAGCTACCGGAATCGACAGGTGCTGATTGTTGTATAACCAGTTGTCATTCATGATCTTCCCATCCAATATCCTTTCCAGATATTTGCAAGTTTACTGTCATAAAATGTTCTTTTTCTTTCCTGTACTTATCATTTATCTGTATTTGACTTTGATTGATTGGAAAATGAGACTGTCACCTTAACTTTTTACCGTACATAATGTTTTTTAATAAACTTCTGTTTGGCGTAACACGGTTGTATTTTCATGTAAGTAGTTGACCAACTTATAAAACCACTGGGTGGCAATCACTCAATAGCTAAAAGCACAAGGTGCTAATTATGTAAATAGCCAGCGGCTGCCTGGTCTGCAAGACGAGATGATAAATGAACAAATCCTTCTGCCAATGCCTATCGTGTCGCCGTAGGACATCCGATTAATAGCTGATTCCAATAGGTAGTAATACGACCGATGATTAACTAATGGCTAGTGTCAAGATTGATTTTTAAATCGGGAATAATTACTGGTCGTGTTCCTTCTTCAAAGGAAATGAATCGAGAATGGCGTGTAAATTAATTGACGCTCTTTCCAAGAGAATTCTCCTCTTTATAATCCAAAGAAATTAATCTGCTCTATATATGTGCGTCTAATGTTATAAAGCAAGCAAGTAATGTGAATGAAATAATGAAGTTGTTGTTCTTTCAGTGACATAATTTATTTCAAGTCTTTGAGACAAATGGCTGTTTTGCAATCTATTTGTTTTACAAGACAATGAAAAAGTGATACGGAAATCTCGCTTTGGAAATAACTTGTTTACGTATCGCCTTGTAGATGGTATGAACACCTATGATAGACACCAAAGGCGATGCGTTTAACCATATGGGGTAAAGTAATTTCCAAATGAAAAACAAGAAGAACGTAGCTACCTACGGTAAACAACGATCTTCGCATACAAAATCTGCAACCAACTGCCTCATACCATTCAAGGTTCTGAATCGTCTTCCCTCATCTTTCCTCACAAATCCACACTTTCCTGTAACTTTTTTTTTTCAGTTTATATCAGCTGCATTTTGTATATTTTTTAAAAGTTTACCTAACTTAAATCTTGATTAATTAAACCTTGATAACTTAGCCTTGACTTGAGATGCAGATTTAAAAAAACCTTTCGCGTTTAAATTTCACGGACTTAAGGGGTCAGTCTAGTAACTCGCGCCGAAAAAAACGCGATTTTCGTGAATTTTTCTTGGGATACTGGATAAAGGTTATCATATAAAAGTTTTTAGGCTTAGTAAATACACTCTTGAACTAT